>SJYC01144575.1:0-32692 GCA_006408675.1 Madoqua kirkii | reverse complement strand
GTGCGCTCTCTCTCTCTCCTGCACCCTGGCATGCTCCACTCTCTTTTCGCCTATTTGGGTTGGCATGCACTGACGCTCTGAGGATGGATTCTCCTGCTATCTTCTTTGTCTAAGAGCTATAACACAGTTTGTCCAAGACCCGAGAGATACACCGAGGGCTTTAAGGTCCGTCACTCCAAATCTTTGTGTGACGAGACAGAACCGAGGAGCATACACTCGCCTGACGTAACCTTTGGAAAAAATTAAAATAAAAAAGAGAAGGGGGGGTCAGCAGAGGATGGAACAGTTAGATAGTATCACTGATTCAATGGACAGGAATTTGAGCAGACTCTGGGAGATTGTGAAGGACAGGGGAGCCTGGAGAGCTGCAGTCCTTGGAGTCATAAAGAGTTGGATGTGACTTAGCAACCGAACAACAAATCCGGTGAAAAATAAAACGAGTGAAGCATATGTTCTTATGTTTTCTCAGTTTTCTATATATATATGAAATTCCCTGGTGGTCCAGTGCTTAGGACTTGGTACTTTCAGCAAGTACTTTGTACTGCTGAGGCCTGGGTTCAATACCCCTAGTTGGGAAACTAAGAGCCTGCAAGCCAAGTGGCATGGCTGAAAAAAAAAAAAGCCATTTCTCCTGTCCAGGTTTTAACCCAGGCAGTTCCATGGAGGTTTCCTTTCTCTTCAACATTTTGCAGGTGACAAATTAGATTAGAGCAGCCAGAATCGAGGGGAGGCCAGCTTGAGGTAGCTAGGGGTCCGTGCTTGTGTTCTCAATTGTGTCTGACTCTTTGTGACCCCGAGGACTGCAGCCCATGGAATGCAAACCACCTGGCTCCTCCGTCCATGGGATTTTCCAGGCAAGAATACTGGCATGGTTGGCCATGCCCTCCTCCAGGGGATCTTCCCACCCCAGGGGTTAAACCCACATCTCTTATGTTCCCCCATTGACAGGTGGGATCTTTACCATTAGCGCCACCTGGGGAGCCTAGGAAGCCCTTTAATGCAAAAGGCTAGATTGGTCTGAGGGGAATATTTTCAACTAGAGATTTCTGGCTCCAGGGAAAACTTCATATGAATGAGAATGCAGATTTCTGGTGAGGAAGTGATAAAGGTCTTCCTTATCTTCAATTAATACTTAGCAAAGGGATGGAAAGGATAGCAAGCAGTTCCCTGTGGGCTGGGAACTGAACTTTAGCTCCTGGCCTTCAAGCTTTTCACCTTTCTGCCTGCTAGATTGGTCTGAGGGGAATATTTTCAACTAGAGATTTCTGGCTCCAGGGAAAACTTCATATGAATGAGAATGCAGATTTCTGGTGAGGAAGTGATAAAGGTCTTCCTTATCTTCAATTAATACTTAGCAAAGGGATGGAAAGGATAGCAAGCAGTTCCCTGTGGGCTGGGAACTGAACTTTAGCTCCTGGCCTTCAAGCCTTTCACCTTTCTGCCTACTAACATGGCACCTTTCTGTGAGGTTGGTCTAGGGTTTGTCAGGCTCTCCTCACTTTGGAAATGGCAACCCACTCCAGTGTTCTTGCCTGGGGAACCCCAGGGATGGGGGAGCCTGGTGGGCTGCCGTCTATGGGGTCGCACAGAGTCAGACAGGACTGAAGCAACTTAGCAGTAGCAGTAGCTGCCTCACTTTGTGCCTAAGTATATGTGTGCTTTACCTTCCTCGCTAGACCATAAACTTTCTGCTGGTATGACTAATCACATTTAGCCATGTGTGTGCTTAGTCATTCAGCTGTGTCTGCGACCCCATGGACTGAAGGCTCCTTTGTCCATGGGGATTCTCCAGGCAAGAATACTGGAGAGGGTTGCCATGCCCTCCTCCAAGTGATCTTCCCATAAACAACTCATATTGCCAAACACCTGGAGCAGTGCTTTCTCAAAGGTGCCATACAAATACTTAACTATTTGCATAACTTTCTTGCCCAAATTCCCTTTGTTTCTCTGTTTCTTACCAAGTAAAAGACAATTTCCTGGTATCACGTTCCAACCAGCTTCCCTGTTTTTTGTTTTCGTTTTTGACTTATCTCCTTAAATGTACCTTGGGCTCTGGAAAAATGTGGCTGGGAACCAATCTCTGAATACAGCCTGGATCCTTCTTCCAAGCTACAGTCTGATTCAGAATAAAATTCAAATTTTGGGTTCACTGCCTTTCTTTGAAACCCTGAAGCCAGAAGAGAGAAAATGGTTGAGTGGTTTATCACATGACCCCTTGATGTTGTTTAGTTGCTCATTCATGTTTGACTCTTTGTGACCCAATGGACTGCAGCATGCCAGGCTTCCCTGTCCTTCATCATCTCCCAGAGTTTGCTCAAACTCACATCCATTGAGTCAGTGATGCCATCCAATGGTCTCATCCTCTGTCCTCTCTCCTGCCTTCAATCTTTCCCAGCATCAAGGTCTTTTCCAATAAGTCAGCTCTTCCCATCAGGAGGCTAAAGTATTGGAGCTCCAGTTTCAGCCTCTGTCCTTCAAATAAATATTCAAGGTTCATTTCATTTAGAATTGACTGGCTTGATATCCTTGCTGTCCACAGGACTCTCAAGAGTCTTCTCCAACACCACAGTTCAAAAGCATTAATTCTTTGGTGCTCAGCCTTCTTTATGGTCCAACTCTCATATCCATATATGATTACTGGAAAAGCCATAGCTTTGACTATACAGACCTTTGTCAGCAAAGTGATGTCTCTGCTTTTTAATATGCTATCTAGATTTGTCATAGCTTTTCTTCCAAGGAGCAAGTGTCTTTTAATTTCATGGCTGCAGTCACCATCTGCATCTGCAGTGATTTCGGAGCCCAGGAAAGTAAAGCCTGTTAAGTTTTAAGCCAGTTTTTTCTCTCTCCTCCTTCACCTTCATCAACAGGCTCTCTAGTTCCTCTTTTTGACACCTGAGGCTGTTCAAGCCCAAGCTCCTCTCCTAGGAACTCTGACCTTGGGAAAATTACTCACCCAGGGGAGTGGGAATAAGAATAATAGCTACCTGTAAGTTGTTAATGAGTAATTTGTTTTAGCATAGTTCTGGGGAATGGGTTAATGCTGGATATTGTTATTATTATTTATTTAATGCCTTTATGTTAATATCCATCTCTCCACCACCAATCACCACCCAAGGCTTTTGAGTTTGCCATGTGAGCTAGGAGGAAAGAAACTTTGGCTATATTGGGGATAGGGATTTGGGAAGAACAGCTTGTAATGAATGGACCTTGAACTTCTTAGAAGTTAGTTTGGAATTAAAGATTTTAAGTTTACAGTATAGTCCATGATCTTTGAGAAATAATGAAATAATTTAAACAATATTTTGACAAGATAATCGGTGAACTTCCACAACCCAATTGGAAGAATTGATTTTTCTTACAATTCTCCCCAGTATTTGGTGAGGATAATAACTGTTATTATGAATAATAGTTATGATTTGGGCTTCCCTGGTGGCTCAGACAATAAGGAACCTACCTGCAATTCAGGAGACCAAGGTTCCATCCCTGGGCTGGGAAGATTCCCCTGGAGAAGAGAATGACTACCCACTCCAATATTCTTGCCTGAGAATCCCATGGACAGGGAGCCAGGTTGCATACAGTCCATGGGGTTGCAAAGAGTCAGACATGACTGAACAACTTTCATGTTCACTTTTTCACTTTCACTTTTTCAAGAGTTTATGCCATCTCTTGTAATAGTGCTTTATATTTTATATTTTAATTCAGTCATTCATGTGCTCATTCAACAAAAACTCGTTGAGCACTTACTTGAAGCCAGTCACTGGGGGATAGTGGTAAATGTGACTGACAGGTCTTACCCTCCTGGAACTGTCACGCTAGTGCAGATTCAGATGATAGGAGAGGAAACACATATGTGTTAAGCCAACTGTTACGAAACACAGAGCTTTGCACACATGTCAATCCTATGAGCTATTATCAGGATCAGATCCCAACTCACTTTTCCATCTTCCTTTCCCATGACAAGCAGTAATGTCCTCCAACTCCATGGAATTTCTTTCTAGACTCTTCTATCTTTATGTCTGTGTCCACACAGTTCCCTCTAACAAAATATGCTACTGTGTACGTTTGCCTCTTGAAGGCTCTAGGTTTTCTTCATCACCCATTTCAAATACCACCTCTGCCAGGAGCCTTTTTGGTTTTTCCATTCAGGAGCAGCTACTTCTTCCTCCATGCTCCAGGGCTAGGGTTTAGACTTTTAGAATTACCTTACCCTGAATATTTAATATGATTACGTGTACATACTGACACTGGTTATCAGCCTAACTGCTCCACCAGACTGTCAGCCGCTTGTTTCTCACTTCTGTTTCTTGCACCTCTTGCCTCTGTTAATTCAACGGGTCTAAAGTCGCCAGACTTGCTCTTCCACAGTCTCTTTTTTAAACCAAGGATCCTGAATCTTCTACCTTTTTCCCCTCCAAATGATCTCACTTATATATGTCTGAGTACACAACTGAGAACAGCTGCTGACAGGGTGATCTTTCTGAAAGGCAAATCTGCAGACTTCACTTCCTTGCTTAAAATGTGTCAGTGATTCACACAGTGAAGATAAAATCCAATTTCTATGGCTCAGCGCACACTAGCTCTTCATAACCTAGACCTGCTTAAACCTCCAGCCTCAGGTCTCACCCTGTTCTCTCACTAGGTTCCAGCACTACCCAGCTGCTCACCATCAGTCCCTTCAGTTCAGTGACCTCTGTGGTATCCTTGGCTGGAAACTCTCCCTCCTAACTCCTGCTAATCTTCCAGGTCTTAGTTTAGATGTCACCCCTTCCAGAAAGCCATCCTTGATTTCTTCTAGGGCTCCCGTGTGCCCCAGTAGGACCTAATCATTCTTGGTCAAGGTGTTGTCATTCCTTATTATTGATATGGGCTTCCCAGGTGGCACTAATAGTTAAGAACCCATCTGCCAATGCAGGAGACATAAGAGATACAAGTTCGATCCCTGGGTTGGAAAGATCTCCTGGAGAAGGGCACGGCAACCCGCTCCAGTTTTCTTGCCTGAAGAATCCCAATGGCAGGGGAGCCTGGTGGGCTATGGTCCATAGGGTCACAAAGAGTCAGATATGACTCAAGCAACTTAGCACAACACACAGCACAGCACATTATTGGTATAATCCCATATTTAATGATCTGCCTTCACTGCTAGACTATAAGGTTTGTGAGGGAAGCACCCTTGCTATTGTTATTCACTGCAGTATCCCTAGCATCTGATTAGTGGTTGATGCACAGTAGAATCTGAAAGAAAGTTTATTGAATGAGTCCTTTTTGCATCTCCCAAAGTCCTCCTCCAACTTTTAGATGGTTTAAAAAAATACACATGTAATGTGAAGACATGGTTATTGTAAAAGAAATCAAAACAGAACATGTGAATGCAATTGCAGGTTTCCTTATATCCTACCCCTAACCTTCTCTCCTCTTTTACTCTCTTGCCTGAGATGTTAACTGTTCCGTGTATGTCTTTTCATTTCTTTATTCTGCAGGTACCCACAAGCACACAAACCTAATACAGTCCTGGCTCCCAAATCCCTGTGGGTGTTTTAGTAAACAGAAATGGGGTAATATTAGAGACGGTGTCCTCTTGCTTGTGTCTGCTTGTTTTTCAATCCTTTCAGAGGTTTTTCCATTTTCCAGGTAGATTCACCCCTACTACTTCATTCTTTTAATAGCTATTTGTATTTCATAGTAAGGTTGTATCATAGTTGATTTATTAATTCCCCACTGGAAGACTTTACATGTTCATCTTGTGCTCACAAATGCCAGTAGAGTTGCAGGACAGGTTTCTAAAAGTGGAATTGCTGGCTCCTAGAGTGTATGCATCTTAAAATTTTTTCAGTTGTCAGCTATTTCTTCGCATAGTTCTTAGTGGGAGGATTACAAGTTCTCAAAATGTTTAATTTGTCAACGGCCCTTGGCAAAACTGTGAGAAGGGGGAACCTTATCTCTGTATCACATTTGACCCTTTTAGATTCTACTCTCCTGCCCCACCTTCTCTCTATCTCTCCCATCCCATCCAGATGCACCCTCGCCCCTCCCCACTACTCCCACTGAGTAAATTTAGCAATTTCTAGTAGCAGAAGAACATTCCTCATCTGTGTGTCTACCACCTTCCAGATAGTCCCTGTTTCCATTAATGAAGCCACCATCCAGCCAAGGAAATATCCCCCATGACCTAGAAACCCAAGTTTTCCTAGACTCCTCCCTCTTCTAAACTACCCTGAGGCAAGTACCAAATCCTGTTATGCTCTCTCCAGATTCTCCAGAATCTAGTGGAGCTCCTATCACCATCATCTCGTCAGCAGCCTTGGTTTTAGAGAAGTGGGTTGCAGTCAGCATGATTTTTCATCTGTCCTCTGCTCGTAATCATTTGAAAGTTTCTTCCTGACAAACCCCAGCTCCCCAACACAGACGATCTTTCTGTGGCTCTAAGCTTGCTGTTTCGCCTCATCCCCAGCAAGCATGTCTCACTACACACTGTTTCCCGCACTCCTGGCACCTCAGTTGATACACACCTGGGCTGCTGGTTTTTGAAAGGCTCTGCAGTCTCTCCTTTTCTGCTTCCACTGACAGGAATGTCCTTCTCTTTGACCCACCTTAGCCTACCTGACTCCTACCCATCCTCCAGGTCTCACCGAGATAGCACCTCTTCCTTGGCGCCCTCAGGTGGGCCTAGGTGCCTGTCCCAGTGTTCTCACCCAGTGCTAAGCCCCCTCTCAAACCAGCCATTCACATCCCTGGTCATGCTTGTAGTGTAATTGTCCATTTACCTGCTGGTTTCCCCTAGAAGATAAATCCTCTGAAGGAGGGAATGGTCTTCTGCATTGCTGGACACCCTGTGCCTGGCACAGATCTTGTTGAAATACAAGCTTGTGGATTTGAGTGAAGAGGCAAATGAATGAATGAGTGAATAAGATGTTTTCTGGCAGCCTGTACTTTTATGACATGTATTTGTGACAGGACTTCCCTGGTGGCTCAGTTGATAAGCAATCTGCCTGCAATGTGGGAGACCTGTGTTCAACCCCTGGGTTGGGAAGTTCCCCTGAAGAATGGATTGGCCACCCACTCCAATATTCTGGCCTGGAGAATTTCAGGGACTGTATAGTTCATGGGTCACAAAGAGTCGGACACTGGGCAGCTTTCACTTCACTTTACTTAGAGGCTTTTATGCACTGTGTAATCTAATCCTTACTATCACTCTGTGAAGTAGATATTCTTAGTAACATTTACTGGACATGCTGAGATGCAGAGAAGTTGGGCTCCTTGTCCTCAGTGAACGGCAAAGTGAAGACTGTAAGCTTGTCAGGTCCCAGGGCTTGTGCCTAAAAAGTAACTCAGCTGCTTCTGGACTATGCCTCTGCTGTTTCCAATTGATTCTGACTCAAATGGAGAGCTTGGCTGACTCAGTGACTCAGCATTCTGTCTCATGGAAACTGTGTCCTGCAAACGGTGCTACGTAGGGGCTTGTCACCTTCCCCTTCCGAGCACGCCCAGTCTGGATGGAGTCATAAAGAACTTTTGCTCCCTGGACCATAATAAATATACAAGTTATCTACTTTTGAAATATTTTTGAGCCTTTTGAAAGAATTTCAACTTACAGAAGAGTCACAAGACTTGTAGGAAGAATGCCTGTATACCCTCCTCCCAGATTCACCAATTGTTAATATTTTGCCAAATTTGTTTCATTTCTTTCTCTCTAAAAAATGTGTGTTTTTTTTTTTTTTCCTGACCATTCAGGAATACGCTCCATCCACCATGTGCCACTTTACTGCTAAATACTTCAGGGAGTATCTCCTAAGAAAAATGACATTTTCTTATATAACCACAGGGTTTATCAAATTAGGAAATGTAACATTTATTAAATACTATTATTGATAATCAAATTTCAGAAGTTATCTCAATAATGTGCTTTATAGAATTTGCCTCCAATACTTGTACTATTTTTTTTTTTTAATCCTAGTAGTTGCCCCTGAATCCTTTTCGAATGTCCTTTGTAACAGGGTCAGGAGATGGTGATGAATGTACTTGCTCACTGGGATCAGAGGCACTGGAGTTCCAGACTGAGACCCCAGGTTTTGTTCTGGTCTTCACTTTGAAAAGTCCTTAGGGCCTCAGTTTCTTCACCTGTCAGTGGGGAAAAGGCAGAATTGAGCTTTAGTATGTCCCCAATCCTCTCCAGCCCTTAAGCCACCAAATAATTAACAACAAAACATATTTTTTTTAAAAGCTTTTTTTCTTTTCTTTTTTTTTAGGTAGGAAGAAACCTGTCTCTTTCAAAACCTGTCAGCTCTGAAAACCCGCTAAATGATTTTTATTTTCCGGATGTCTTACTTCTACAACGTTGTCTTTTCTTTGCCATTGTCTTCTTCAAATGCTTGGCTGACAGTCTTTTTCATCTTAGAAGTATTTTGAACATAATATGACTGTTTATTTAATGTCTCATGCACTTCAGGAGATAATGACCAGAAGAAGGGCTTGTTTACCTTTTTTTTTTTTTTTCTTCAAGCACTAGAGCTTACTCAGCCCAGACTTTCCAGAAAGCCTATATTAATTTGTCTTTATTTTGTCAGCTCGGAGTTCGATGAGCACTTTTGAGCTTTCATTCTTTCTCTCCTGCAATCTGATTTGGAGATATTACCCAGATTTCTTGGCATTTACATTTTCATCCTGTGGTATACCACCCAGATACAAATCCTTTGCAGGGGAAATCCATAAGGAGGTTGCAAAGTTGTAAAATAGTGGGAATGACATTTGACTCTTGAGATTTCAAAATAGTTTTCATTTTCTCCTCTTCCCTATCCTTAATGACTCTTTCAAAAGAGTCAGTAGCAGATTTCAAAGTGGGATATTTGTTAGTTTAAAACTGGTTTTCCTTGTGGCAATCACATACAGATGAAAATATCTGTACCTTCTGTGAGCGTTTGTTCACAGTCTACTTTGTTCAATACTGCGCTGGTATTGGGCATGCAGCGAGGAATCGAGGCACAGCGTTTGGTGGGAGAGACAGGTTTGTAAATACATAAATCCGAAGGTAAGCTAAGAGCTCTGCTGGGTATTGTCACTCCAGTACAAAAGAGCCGGGTGATCAGCTCAGTGAAGATGGCTGGTGTAGTGAGGCTATTTGTATCATTATCTTTGAAACTTTAAAATTTGCTTTTTAGACAATCTGTGAATTACTGTCTGAGAAATGTTTCTTCTCTATCTGAGCTCTTTGGAGGAACTTTTTTTTTTTTTGGCATCTTAAGTGACTGAGGGTGTCTCAGCTTGAATCTGGGTGTATAGTAAGCCCATAATAAATATTTGCTGAACTCAGAAATTGCAGTAACATTAATAGTTGCCTAACAGGGGCCACCGCATTCAGTGCTGCCAGAAGCAGAGCTCATTTCTCTGATGATTCCGAACTAAGGAGGCAGCTAGACATGAAATATAGGCTGGGAATGGACCTAAGAAAGTGGCGTGTGAGGCATCCCCCAAAGGCTGTGAACCTTTTGAACTGGGAGAAAGCCAGGAAGCTGTAGAGTAGGCAAGGCTGATCGTGTCCAGGCATCTGGAGTGAGTCATGAAGTGAGTCTTACTTTGTGAGGCAGAGGAACGGGTGGGAGATGTGGGGGAGGAGAGATCTCCACAGAGCCTCCATCTATAAGGTGTGGGTCCCAAGCAAGAAGAAAAACTATGTGGTCTTAATTTTGTGAAAAAAAATTGGAGGGATTGTGGACTAGCAGAAAGAAGTTTTTATATGTATCTACTAACCCATTTATTTAAAATTTTTTATATGCGTGTTCAGTCGTGTTCAACTCTGTGTGACCCCATGGACTGTTAGTCTCCCAGGCTCCTTCGTCCATGTGATTTTTCAGGCAAAAATACTGGAGTGGGTTGCCATTTCCTCCTCCAGGGGATCTTTCGTCCCAGGGGTTGAACCCGACTCTCCTGTGGCTCCTCCAGCTCTTGCATTAGCAGGCAGAGTCTTTACCACTAATTTATTTCCCCTCCTCACACTCTCCACTTCTTGCCCAGCCTTTGGTAACTAAACACTTGTTGGCCCTGTTGTTGTTTTATTACTTATGTATCTATATTTTGGCCATATCACCGCATGGCATGTGGGATCTTAGTTTCCTAACCAGGGATGGAACCCGTGCTCCCTGAATTGGAAGCCAGGAGTCTTAATAGCTGGACCACCAAGAAAGTTCCTCTAAAAACTTGTTTTCTATGCTAGTGGCAAATCTTGTTTTTATTTGTATCTGTGAGCCTGTCTGTTTTTTCTCATTTCCTCCATTCAACTTGTACTGCTTTTGAAACTAAGAAATAAAAACTTAAAATAATCTTGA
Source organism: Madoqua kirkii (assembly GCA_006408675.1). NCBI lineage: Eukaryota > Metazoa > Chordata > Mammalia > Artiodactyla > Bovidae > Madoqua > Madoqua kirkii. The sequence goes on along the minus strand of SJYC01144575.1, from coordinate 22,376 downwards.
TAGTCTCTGAATGTTGGATTGGTAACAAAATGTGTTGGGCTCTGGGTAGAGGAGATGTGGTTAAACAGGAGCAAGTGTGGGAAGAGGGCACTTTGGGTTGACTGAAAGCTTGATATGAATAAGCAGTGTGTTCAGGCTGCTGCCCAAAATGCTGATGTCATCTAGGGAATGATCTAGAGGAAATAATCAGAAATGAACCCACAAATTTATCAACAAATGTTCACTGGCATTTTATTCACTTTTCATGAGTGAAAAGTGAAAGTAACTTAAGTGTCCAACAGGGACTCAGAGGCAAATCATGATGCAGTATGAAGCTATGAAAATTTACATGAAGAATTTATATGAAGAATAAAGAGTAACATGATATTTTTATATTAATAAATTACACTTATAAAACCAGGAGGCTTTTGAATAGAAAATTTTCCTTCACATAGCAGAAACAAAGGAGAATTAACAGATGTAAAGTGTTCTGAAAAGGGGGGAGAGTGTCTCAGTCTATTCAGGTGGCTAGAACAAAATACCATAGACTGGATGGCAATAAATGACAAAAATTTCCATCTCGCAATTCTGGAGGCTGGGAAGTCCGGGTCCATGGTGCCAGCAAAACTGCCTAAAGGCCTTCTTTCAGGTTGCAGACTTGGCATTCTGATGATATCCTCACATGGTGGAAGGGACTTCAGATCTCTCTGGAGCCTTCTAAGGTTCTAATCCCCTTCATGAGGCTTCCCTGGTGGCTCAGCAGATACAAGTTTTGCTTGAAATGCAGGAGGACAGGAAGATCCTCTGGAGAAGGGAATGGCTGCTACCCACTCCAGTAGTCCTGCCTGTAGAATTCCAGGGACAAGGCAGCCTGGCTGGCTGTAGTCCATGAGGTAGCAAAATAGTTCAACACAACTGGATGACTAAAACAACAACAATCCCCTTCGTTAAAGCTCCACCTTCATGACCAGAGCACCTCCCAAAAGCCATATTTACCAATATCAGCATTTTTGAAAGTTAGGATTTCAAGTGCTTTTGGAGGAGAGAAGACATAAATATTCAGACCACAGCAGAGAAGATATTAGGCTTGGTTTTTAGGGCTCCAGAGAACCTCAGTGGATATTACAGATGGAATTTATAATCCAAAACAAGGGTGGGCTTTTAGAGTTTGACTTTATTTCAATCTTTCTTACAATATTGTGACAGGAGTAAAAATATTTTAAAGGGGAGAAAAATTTGACCACAATTAGATTGTCTTTAATAACTCAGCTGTTAAATTATCTTATTCTCTTCAGGTCCCTATCAATTTTCAGGCATCCTTTTAAAGAATTTGCCTTCAATGCAGGAGACCCAGGTTTAATCTCTGTGTCAGGAAAATCCCCTGGAGAAGGGATGGGCAGAGGAGCCTGGTGGGCTATGGTCCATGGGGTCATAGAGTCAGACATGACTAAATGACTAACACTTTCCCTTTTCATTTTGGGGTATAACCACTGTATTCACAAATCATTCATAGTCATGTGCACCCGTGTCCTCCTACTCTGTGGCCAGTTCCACTAACTTTTGTGACCTAATAAGATGATATGGGTGAGAAGAAGCTTTCATGAAAGGAAAGCAAGAAAAAAGGAAAATCAAATCCTCCCAAGAGAAATTTTACTATTTAGTAGTCTGGCCTAGAACCATTCCTATTAGGCTCCTGTACCACTTCTCTTATTTGATTCTGTTTTAACTGGCCTGAGGTATGCTCTGGACATTAAGTTTTAAAAAGTTTCTCAGCTGATTCTAATATTCAGCCAAATTTGAGAACCGTTGTCGTCAATCCAGATGTCTATGTGTGTGTGTGTGTGTTTAAATTTTATTTTTTGGCTTTGGCGCATCTTCGTTGCTGCACGAAGGCTTTCTTTAGTTGTGAGCAGGGTCTATTCTTCTCACAATTGGTGGGCTTACTATTGTCGTGGTTTCTCTTGAAGCAGAGGACAGGTTCTAGGTGCATAGCCCATTTTCCCTATTCATCAAAATAGACTATATACTGAGCAAATAAAGCAAGTTTCCACAAATATAAAAGATTTGAATTTGAAATAATGCAGAATATCATTCTCTGACCAAAATAGAATTAAATTAAATGTAAATAACAGTAAGATTCTTGGACTATCCTCCAATGCTTGGAAATTAAACAATTACTCCTAAATAATCCTAGGGTCAAAGAAAATATAAAAGTTTGTAGACTGATGTTGAAGCAATGCTTACAGGGAAATAAATCTAATGTCTTCCTAGAAAAAGAAAAAAGGTATAAAATCAACAATCTAAGCCACTCTACCAAGAAAAAGAAGAGCAAATTAAACTCACAGTAAGTTAAATTAAAAAAAAAAGAAGACATTGAAAATAAGAACAGAAGTCAATGAAATGTACAATGAAAAAAGGAGTGCTCTGAGTACTGCCTGCTGCACACAGATTCAGTAAGTACTTTCCTTCTGACCCCCCCAACTGACTTTACCAGAGTCTGCTGTGGGTGATGGGCCGGGACACAAAGAACCATCTTGAAAATAAAGTAGAAGTGATGGATCATGTTTACAAAATAAGGTTGCTATGAGAGGGCAACTTTTGAAAATAAAAACTTCTTCAAAAATGTCTATATGATTAAAAAAGCTAGCTAGATTCAGCAAGGAAAAAAAGTACCAATATTAGGAATAAAAGAGGTGACATCACCTATATAGACATTAAAAAGGTAATAGAAAGAAATGGTATGGGTATCTTCATGTCAATAATTTGAAAAGAAATGAAGGTCTTCCTTCAGAGGTCACTTACCAAAACTGGCATGAGAAGAAATAGAAAATATGAATAGTCCTATATCTATTAAAGACATTACATTTGCAACTAAATATCTTCTCAAAAGAAATACCACTCCCCACCCCCACCAAAGCTACTTTGGGTTAAAGCCATTTGAATAAAATTTTGCTTTTAATTCATTCCTTCTCTCATTCCCCCCTGAATCCAGCAATTGGCTTCCTTACTATGAGATTGTATTGTGTGTCTTTGCTAAACTGGTAATATCCTTCATTTCTAGTGCAAGATGGTTTATTTAAGTGCTCATTTGCTTGATGATGGTGATTATTTTGCAGTAACAGAATGTACTTTTCTGAGCATTACCATAAATAAAGTTGCAAAAGTATAACAAGACAAAGTGAAAACATCAGCAAATACTACTTAAGGGAAAAGGCAAGGGCCCTTGGTTGTCAGACAGTCTAACCCTTCTGACTGCAACTGCCCGCTTGAATAGGTTTTCTACACCTGTTTTATGTTGATGAATGCACCTCAGCATATGGCTGCCAAGACCTGGACCTTTAAAAAATGATTCCACTCACTTCCTTCTTTTTTACACCAGAAGGTAGTGACTGCCCTGGGAATATATGTCACTTCAGCACTCCAGCTGGCTCGGTATCCTGAATTGTCGCAGCCTGTTTAACTGGTAATCTCCTTGTCTGTGTAAGTTGTTAGGGGTAACCAAAGGCAGCTGATTACTTAATTGTTGAAGGCCGGAAACCAGGTCTCTTTCATTAGTTCCCATCAGGAGCTTGAGAGCAGTCAGTGTTTGGCCTGGCCAGGTTTTCCACCCTTTCTAATTCAAAAGGTGACTTTTTTCCTGAGGTGATCACTGAGGCTTTGGCCGGCTAAATTATACACAGAATCAGCTGCATATTAAAAACAAATAGAAAAGTTTCTATAGTTAATACAGATAATTGACTTAAGGCAGATAAATGAAAACAGCCTGGTATCATTGAGATACAATCCCATTTTTCTTTGAAGACACATCAAAGTGTTTCATATTTCTTATTTTATGTTTGTTAGATCATCAAGGATACTTGAATACGTGGAATCTATGAGTACCTAGTATTCTTATCAAGCAGATTGACCTCTCAATGGATGTTTTCTTCTGTAGTCTAGAGTATTAGTTGTTACTGGCAAGTGCAGTTAAATCTAAGGTACAAATTCAGTTATTTAAAAAAAACAAAAAAAAACAAATTCAGTTATTTATATGAGTAATAGGGTTTTGAGGACTTTAATTTGCCTTTAGAAAATAAGATTTTCCTTCCTTTCCCTCCCACCACCCACCATGTTTGGTTATTCTAATACTGAGGCTATGAGAACCCAGTGCCAAAGCAACCAGTTGAAAAGGGAAACATCTACGTAATTACTGGTTGTTTTGTTTATACAATGTGAAACAAGAAGTTGGCATGATTTTATTTTTCACCTCTTTGACAGTTTTGTTTTGTTAGATTTCTTTGGACTGAAATGATTTGTTGATTTGGTATTGTGTAAGTCAATCTCAATTCCACAATACCTCTGTGACGGTTAGGCAGAAAAAAGAAAGAAAGAAAGAAGTAAAGCAAGTGAGAGTGAAAAGCGTAATTAAACTAGAAGCTAGGGGACTTCGTGATTTTGTTTCCTCTTTGTCACCTACCAGTTATGTGAACTTGTGCTTAGTTGCTCAGTAGCGTCCGACTCTTTGCAGCCCCATGCGCTGTAGCCTGCCAGTTTCCTCAGTCCATGGGGAGTCTCCAAGAAAGAATACAGGAGTGGGTTGCCATGCCCTACCTCCAGGGGATCTTCCCAACCCAGGGATCAAAGCCAGGTCTCCCGCATTGCAGGCAGATTCTTTACTGTCCGAGCCACCAAGGAAGTGTGAACTTGGGTATGGGTAGGTCATTTCTCCTTCTAGGGCCTCCATTTCCTTAAATGTAAAATGAAGAGATTGGGCAAGACGAGTGTTCATCGGTCTGGAATTTCACCTTTTGATTCTTTGACTTGGAAGATGCAAAATGAGGTTCTAGTGTGATCCCCAAAGACCCGCTGGTGACTAACATTTTCGATTGGTTCAGGGAGAGAATCCATTTTGTAACTGGTTTTTAGGACCAGATCACAACCTTTGGCTGGATTTTTAAACTTAGAAACATTTTCTTCAATCTCTTATTAGAAATTAATACATGTTGCTCAAAGGAAATTTAGCAAATACAAATTAGCAGAAAGAAGAAAACTTAAACCACTTATAATCCTACATGGAGATAGAACTAATATCAACATGGTATACATATTTCCAGATTTATAAAGATCATCTAAATACAGTTGGTTCTGGTAATGTTTGTTTTGAAAACATAAATTTGTTCCAATATGATTAATGTTACTAGGAAGCAATTGAGCAGATTTGTGTATGTTTAGTTTCTTCCAGGAGAATGCAGAAAACTGCTGGCTCCTTGCGTGCATGCACACACACACACACACACACACACACACACACCCTCCCAAGGAAAATGAGCCACAGCCACCAACATCTGGTGTTACAAGTTGTTTAAAAAAATTAAGTGGAAATTTAAGAATGTGATGTACTTTTGACTGCTCTGGGTCCTTGCTGCTGCCCATGGGCTTTCTCCATTTGCGGGCGTGAAGGCTCCTCTCTAGCTGTGGTTGGCAGGCTTCTCCTTGCGTTGTTTTCTCTTGCTGCAGAGCACAGCCTCGAGGGTGCATGGGCTCCAGCATTGAGGTTTGTGGCTCTGGAGCTCTGCTCAGCTGTCCTGGTACTCAGGCTTAGTTGCCCTCAGGCATGCAGAATCTTCTCAGACAAGGGATTGAACCCTTGTCCCCCACCAAGTTGGCAGGTAGATTGTTCATTGCTAGACCACCAGGAGAGTCCTGATGTTACAACTTTTTGTCCCGGTTCTGATAACCCTCCTGCCAGCACTTCTGCATAACAGGCAGCCTGTAACCCTGCCCTCCCCTGGCACCGGGGTACCCTCCCTGCCTTTAGCTTCTCTTTCTTCTCAGCCTATTTTGTCCTGTTTCTCTCTGGGCTCTGCTCATTTTCCTCCTTTCTTCTCGCCGTTCTCTCACCCTTTTTCTCCCTGTGGTATTTTGCCTCTCCCACACAGGATGCTGGGCTTTGGGATCCCAGTGGGTACCCTGGGAGTCAGGCAGACATCTGCTTCCACAACAAATTCCTGGTCTCTTTCAACGTAAATTACCACCATATTTATAAAATTCACGTTTAACTTATGTAAGCCTGTGCTTTTTTTTAAAAAAAATTAAGTTCCTATACCTTTTACTGTGTCACTGACAAAGATTTTCATATTGTGCCCTGAACTCATTTTCCTGTAAGTATTATAGATTTTTTTTGTCTTGTAATTTTTATTGCCTGATTTTGCATAGATGCAGTAATAACTAATACTTAGCAAATAAATAATAATTAATAACTGACTAATAATTAGATAATGAAAGAATAAACTATAATTTATTTAATTAATCATTTAAGTAATGGTTTAATTAGATAACAGATTACTAACTTTATGAAATTTCAACCCATGTGTTCATATCCTTTTAATATGCTATGTGATGAAATCAGAAGTACTCCTAAGGCCTGCTGTAGGCTGAAGTCATGGTAAACATCTGGAGGAAAAGCCCTTGAGCGATTGTTTGAGTTTCCAATTCAGTTTCTCAGTTTAAATTTCTAATATAGTAAATATTAATAGATTCAACTCAAATAAATGCTTTGTGGTGTACTCAGTAGCCTTCAAGAGTGTAATGGGGTCTTGAAACTAAAATATTTGAGAACACCTGCTAATCTAGTCTCCTATAGCTTTTCATTCCTGCAGTGAAAATATAACATGTCCTTGGTATAAACTGAGAGATCTTAGACTTCATAGTCTGAGAATGAACACAGACAGCTACTGTGTGTTCTCACTTATATGTGAAATCTAAAAAAACAAACTAGTGAATGTAACCAAAAAAAGAAGCGAACTCACAGAAAACAGAGAACAATCTAGTAGTACTGGTGAGGGAGGGAAGCCGGAGGCGCAAGACTGGGGATTAAAAGTTGTAAAGTACATAAGCTACAAGGATATATTTATTATAGAGCACAGGTGGCCTCACACTTAATAATAACCATAAATGGAGCATAAAAATTGTGGATCGCTATGTCGTTCATCTGAAACTGATATAATATTGTAAATCAAATAGACCTCAATTTGAAAAAAAGCAGGTATTGATTGAGCAGTTTGTCTCTATAATGCTTAATCACCCTCCAAAAGTGTGGTACCAGTTTATAATCTTTCTTATGCTCAGCATTTGATTATGCTCATTTAATTCTGGCTAAATTTAGTTAACATCCCAGGTCATGAACACCAGCTAGAGTACAAAGTTAGAGACTGTGCTAAAGTTCTCCCAACTTTCTGGAAATTTTTGAAACATTTTTATTTTGAGGTTTAAAATGGCTTTGAAATGTACTTGTTGATGTATTAGTAGGTTTTGAGCCAAAGATGGACCCTCTTGTTTTGACTTCTTCTGAGAAGAAAACCCTGGAAAGTGGACATTATAGATATCTATATGACTCAACAGTTCAAAGGTTGGTTAAAAAACAAAGGGATATAGCTTTACATCTTGTTGTGGCTGAAGACATTGAGTTATGAGGTTAAAAATCTCCCTTTTGTAAAATCACAACATAGAGGAAAACACTACCATGAAAAAACTACTTAGGGAACGGTTTGGCTTCTTAGAATGAAAACACACGGAAATGGCTCTGCCTGTCTCCTTCTGGCATTCCCTTTACCTAGTTTCTTCTCTTCCCTCCTAATTAGGCCATTTGGGCCCATGTTCTCAAGAAGGCTTTTCAAATAAGCCTTGGTCTCTCCAAGAACTGAGAGGAGTTTAACAAAGCTGAAAGAGAGTTACAGAAACAAAGCTGGTCTTCTGTCTCTCTTGTTTTCCCTTTTTTAACCTTAATTAACCCTGATTTGGGTTCACGCTCTGTTCTAATTTCTCTCAGATGCTTTATGCCTGCTCTTATGGTATAATATGATATAGTAAATAACCTTCTGTAATTATATGGAACAGAGTATATGTCTCAAGTCAAAGCTATCTGAGGATCTCCAGAAATTTCACCTATATAACATTGCCAGTCCTCGTGGTGTTCCTGGTCTTATTTCATTTTTAAGCATCTGAAACAAATTGATTTATTTCACTGTGGATAAAATAGACTGAAAATATAGTTTCATCACAAATTGGTCACCTTATGATAGAATACTATGCAGCTAGATGTGTGTGTGTGTTAATTGCTCAGTTGTGTCCAACTCTTTGCAACCCCATGGACTATAGCCTGCCAGGCTCCTCTGTCCATGGAACTCTCCAGGCAAGAAACTGGAGTGGGTTGCCATTCCCTTCTCCAGGGGATGTTCCCAACCCAGGAACTGAACCCAGGTCTCCTCATTGCAGGTGAACTCCTTACCATCTGAGCCAGCCACCAAGGAAGCACTATTTCACTGTGGAGAAAACAGACTGAAAACACAGTTTCATCACAAATTGTTGCACCTTATCATAGAATACTATGCAGCTATAAACAAGAACACAGCTACTCTTTTTGCACAAATATGGAAAGAGTTCTAAGGTCTGTTGGGTGAGAAAAGGCAAGGGAAAATATGTATATTAGTGTTTGTTTTTGCATCAGTTCTAGAGGACTATACAAGGAACTACATGCAGTGGTAGTGTTTGGGCTGGAGGAAGGAAATGAGGCAAATGGAAGACAAAAGTAGAAATGAGACTTTTCATCTTGCTTGTTTTGAACAAGTGAATGTGCGTGTGTGCATGCTAAGTCACTTTACTTGTGTCCGACTCTTTGCAACCCTATGGGCTGCAGCTGGCCAGGCTCCTCTGTCCATGGATTTCCAGGCAAGAGTACTGGGGTGGGTTGCCGTGCCCTCTTCCAGGGGATCTTCCTGACTCCAGAATCGAACCACATCTCCTGTATTGCAGGTAGATTCTTTACCGCTGAAGCACTGGCCCAAACATGTGAATGTATCATCTTAAAAATTAATATAATAATGATAATAATAATAAAGATTTACACTTGCATTGAGGAAACAAAACCATGACATATTACTAGCATGTGAGAGAGCCCAGGGTCTGATAGTAAGGAGGCATTTTCTCACAGGTTTATATTTAATTCATAATTCTGGGATTCTTCCCACCATTCATGTGTGTAATGAGCTTGACCTTGGGATCTTGGCAGCTCTTCTTAGTTGGAGGGTATCCCTGGAGAGGAGGAAGTAGGTCTTTTCCTTCCCTTCAGCAGCAACAGGACCCTTCTTTGCATTTTTCAGCTGTTTGGGTCATGCTGGAACTGGCAGACAAGGGGAGGAGGCAGCCAGGGGTTCTGGCACGGTCCCAAGGTGAGCTGTTTCTGACTGCAGGTATCACAGACAAAGCTTTGAAGAGCTGGCAAAACCAATGCCTTGCTTTCTTTGCAGGATGATGAAGATGCTAATACTGGGGCAGTTGAAAGCGAATTTTGAAGGTTTTCATTCAAAGAATATGCTCACAGGACAATGCTATTAATGATCTTTGGCTGGGTCCAAGTTTGCTAATATTCCAAATACCTTAGGTTAGTTCAGCAGCAAATGTCTAATTTGGAGTAATTTATTCTGTTAATATTTTGGTTTTCTGCTGCCAGGAACTCTGGGCATATGGCATTCCCCTAAGACATGAAGAAGGAAACCATTATGGGTGATAATAAGGAACGCACATTCATTGGTATGTTTAACATCTTGACTTGAAGATGAAATTCTAAGCCATGAGTCCCAGTGGGTTCCAGTTGTGCACAGGTTAAAGTACATTTCCCCGTGACTGCTGTATTGATTCCAGTAAGAGGATGACTCTGAGGGCTACTCTGAACCTAGGCTTTGTGATAAGAATCAGCTGGGATGCTTGCTAAAAACAGATTCCTGGACTCCACCTAAGCCCTGGATATCTGCTCAGTTCCCTCAGATAATTCTTATCTGGCAAGTTTGGGAAACATTGTAGAATCTTGAGAGGAAAGTGATGTTTTACTGAATCATCCTGTCATTAGGCTGACCTCTTCTACCTGGAAGATAAACGTCTTTCCCTGGAAAGAAAGGGGCAAGTGCTCAATTCCCGTGGTGTCATTTTGCATGAGCCTGTGAGAGAAACTTCAGGATCTCCATTAGACTTTACTAGTGACTCATACTTAAAATATTTGACTTTTCCATTTTTCCTTACAGGAAGAAGGTCGTGAAATACCTGCAGTTTCTTCTCAGAGGTTTCTATTTTAAATGCAGAGCTCAGAAATCTTTGGAGCCGTATGTAAAAGTTTAGGGTTGTACCCAGTAGACGCATCTCATAACAGCTGTGTGCTTAGTCACTCAGTTGTATCCGATTCTTTGAGACCCCATGGACTGTAGCCCACCAGGCTCCTCAGACCATGGGGATTCTCCAGGCAAGAATACTGAAGTGAGTTGCCATGCCCACCTCCAGCAGATCTTCCCAACTCAAGGATCGAACCCAGGTCTCTGGCATTGCAGGCGGATTCTTTACTATCTGATTCTTTACTATCAGGGAAACTTGATTTCATTGCCTTTACAATATGGCAATCTCCCACACTCTATTTCTGTAGTCAGATATATAGGTGTCTCAGGAGGACAGACTAAGCACAGCAGAGGATGTTTCTGTGGCATACCTATGGAATACAACCAAACGCCCTTCCTGTAAAAAAACATCTTCACCCACTACAAAGTAACAGTTCCCAGTTGGTGGCTTTTATTCAACGAAGCTGAGAAGTTGGAACTGGCCTTTCTGTTCCATGGTAGAAGAGGTCAGAAGTTAAATGAATCCTCCTCTGGGGTTCTTCTAGTGATGACTCTCAAAATTTCACTCACAAATGAATTTGTGAACCAGGTCAGCAAATGGATTTGTTTTTATTTGACTTAACTGATCAGGAGAATAGACAAGTTAATAAAAAAGTTTAAAAACTGGCCCAACAGGTTGTTGGACAAACTTTTGTTTTTGATCTGTCACCGTTGTGTCAAATCAGTTCAATGACTGATACTTCTATGAGATGAAAGGCAGTCGGGGTTTCAAACTCAATACGTTTTCAACAAACGTCACTACTCTGATAGTAGAACTCGCCCTGCCTGTCCTGTTCAAGGGGACTGTGATGATTTCACTGTTTGCTTTTTATACCTTCTTAGTTTTAATTACTCTGCCTTGCTCTTAAGTTGTATTAATACATTAATATATTTCTTTTCATTAATAAAACCACACACTTTTCCATTGTCCAGTCCTAGAAAAAAGGAAGGAGGAGAGAAGAGCAAGAAGGAAAGGAATTCAGCCCTGAAGACAGGAGTGGTTATAGGTTTCACAGGACCTGAAGCTCATGGTCTTTTTTATGAACAATTATTCAAAAATATCTCACTTCTGAAAATTTTATACACTCATATGGCTATGTGAACCCACTGCTAGGATCCTTCTAGCATCTTGGAAAGAGACCCTGCTAGTAAAGAACTCAGAGCTGAAGTTTTATCAGCTTTAAAACAGCCTCCGTCTACATACTTCTTCCAGGGGATCTTCCTGACTCCAGAATCGAACCACATCTCCTGTATTGCAGGTAGATTCTTTACCGCTGAAGCACTGGCCCAAACATGTGAATGTATCATCTTAAAAATTAATATAATAATGATAATAATAATAAAGATTTACACTTGCATTGAGGAAACAAAACCATGACATATTACTAGCATGTGAGAGAGCCCAGGGTCTGATAGTAAGGAGGCATTTTCTCACAGGTTTATATTTAATTCATAATTCTGGGATTCTTCCCACCATTCATGTGTGTAATGAGCTTGACCTTGGGATCTTGGCAGCTCTTCTTAGTTGGAGGGTATCCCTGGAGAGGAGGAAGTAGGTCTTTTCCTTCCCTTCAGCAGCAACAGGACCCTTCTTTGCATTTTTCAGCTGTTTGGGTCATGCTGGAACTGGCAGACAAGGGGAGGAGGCAGCCAGGGGTTCTGGCACGGTCCCAAAGGTGAGCTGTTTCTGACTGCAGGTATCACAGACAAAGCTTTGAAGAGCTGGCAAAACCAATGCCTTGCTTTCTTTGCAGGATGATGAAGATGCTAATACTGGGGCAGTTGAAAGCGAATTTTGAAGGTTTTCATTCAAAGAATATGCTCACAGGACAATGCTATTAATGATCTTTGGCTGGGTCCAAGTTTGCTAATATTCCAAATACCTTAGGTTAGTTCAGCAGCAAATGTCTAATTTGGAGTAATTTATTCTGTTAATATTTTGGTTTTCTGCTGCCAGGAACTCTGGGCATATGGCATTCCCCTAAGACATGAAGAAGGAAACCATTATGGGTGATAATAAGGAACGCACATTCATTGGTATGTTTAACATCTTGACTTGAAGATGAAATTCTAAGCCATGAGTCCCAGTGGGTTCCAGTTGTGCACAGGTTAAAGTACATTTCCCCGTGACTGCTGTATTGATTCCAGTAAGAGGATGACTCTGAGGGCTACTCTGAACCTAGGCTTTGTGATAAGAATCAGCTGGGATGCTTGCTAAAAACAGATTCCTGGACTCCACCTAAGCCCTGGATATCTGCTCAGTTCCCTCAGATAATTCTTATCTGGCAAGTTTGGGAAACATTGTAGAATCTTGAGAGGAAAGTGATGTTTTACTGAATCATCCTGTCATTAGGCTGACCTCTTCTACCTGGAAGATAAACGTCTTTCCCTGGAAAGAAAGGGGCAAGTGCTCAATTCCCGTGGTGTCATTTTGCATGAGCCTGTGAGAGAAACTTCAGGATCTCCATTAGACTTTACTAGTGACTCATACTTAAAATATTTGACTTTTCCATTTTTCCTTACAGGAAGAAGGTCGTGAAATACCTGCAGTTTCTTCTCAGAGGTTTCTATTTTAAATGCAGAGCTCAGAAATCTTTGGAGCCGTATGTAAAAGTTTAGGGTTGTACCCAGTAGACGCATCTCATAACAGCTGTGTGCTTAGTCACTCAGTTGTATCCGATTCTTTGAGACCCCATAGACTGTAGCCCACCAGGCTCCTCAGACCATGGGGATTCTCCAGGCAAGAATACTGAAGTGAGTTGCCATGCCCACCTCCAGCAGATCTTCCCAACTCAAGGATCGAACCCAGGTCTCTGGCATTGCAGGCGGATTCTTTACTATCTGATTCTTTACTATCAGGGAAACTTGATTTCATTGCCTTTACAATATGGCAATCTCCCACACTCTATTTCTGTAGTCAGATATATAGGTGTCTCAGGAGGACAGACTAAGCACAGCAGAGGATGTTTCTGTGGCATACCTATGGAATACAACCAAACGCCCTTCCTGTAAAAAAACATCTTCACCCACTACAAAGTAACAGTTCCCAGTTGGTGGCTTTTATTCAACGAAGCTGAGAAGTTGGAACTGGCCTTTCTGTTCCATGGTAGAAGAGGTCAGAAGTTAAATGAATCCTCCTCTGGGGTTCTTCTAGTGATGACTCTCAAAATTTCACTCACAAATGAATTTGTGAACCAGGTCAGCAAATGGATTTGTTTTTATTTGACTTAACTGATCAGGAGAATAGACAAGTTAATAAAAAAGTTTAAAAACTGGCCCAACAGGTTGTTGGACAAACTTTTGTTTTTGATCTGTCACCGTTGTGTCAAATCAGTTCAATGACTGATACTTCTATGAGATGAAAGGCAGTCGGGGTTTCAAACTCAATACGTTTTCAACAAACGTCACTACTCTGATAGTAGAACTCGCCCTGCCTGTCCTGTTCAAGGGGACTGTGATGATTTCACTGTTTGCTTTTTATACCTTCTTAGTTTTAATTACTCTGCCTTGCTCTTAAGTTGTATTAATACATTAATATATTTCTTTTCATTAATAAAACCACACACTTTTCCATTGTCCAGTCCTAGAAAAAAGGAAGGAGGAGAGAAGAGCAAGAAGGAAAGGAATTCAGCCCTGAAGACAGGAGTGGTTATAGGTTTCACAGGACCTGAAGCTCATGGTCTTTTTTATGAACAATTATTCAAAAATATCTCACTTCTGAAAATTTTATACACTCATATGGCTATGTGAACCCACTGCTAGGATCCTTCTAGCATCTTGGAAAGAGACCCTGCTAGTAAAGAACTCAGAGCTGAAGTTTTATCAGCTTTAAAACAGCCTCCGTCTACATACACGTTTTCATCTTCTAACTTCACTATTAGATTTACGCCCCTTCAGAAACTGCACATTTCTGAATAAGTAAATGAGTAAAAGTCTTTCCATGCCCAGGTAAGAGTATTTTGAGAAACACATAAACCAGTTCTCAGATGAGTCTCCTGGTGGTACTAATGGGCTTCATGACAAGCTGGTTTCTACCTCTCCTCATCTTTCCAGAACTTTGCCATTGAGCGCATTTTTGTGGCATCGTATTTCTTTTTGGTAGAACAGGGCAGAGGATCAGGAGACCTGGATTCCAATCACAGTGTCACAACTGTCGAGAGGGTTAGGAAGGAGGAGGCAGTAGCTGGGATGCAGTTACCCAGAAGGAGAGACTTAGGCCTGCAGAGATGTGGCCACCGACCCTGAGTGGCACGATTAGTTTCATGTGCAGCAAGGATTCTCAGCTCTTTCCATCCGTACTTCTTGCATCTTACTATAGCTGTTCAGCCTTGGGAAGAAAAACTTCTGATTCAGTGATGCTTGGTTTCCTTCTCTATATAGGGGAGAGCTAATTCCTTTTAGATTTAAGATTACCTGATTTTCTGATTCTCTGGCTGTTTTTGGTTGTTGTTGTCCCGATGGGTATTCGGTTTCCAGCTGACCTGTGTCTAGCTCTTAGTGCCCAGTACAAGGTTTGCTGAGTGCTCTGAGAATGGAGGCTTTATAATTCAGGACCTCAAGGTGGAACTCTGAGCAGAATGGCTTTCCCCTTGGCTTATTACTGACCTCTTGAACTTTGTTGATTTGAGAGTTGTCAGAGAAGCACAGGGCTGAAGGGGTCCTGAGAAGGCAATCATGGCTTTGTTTCATTATACAATTGAAGAAGCAGAGGCCCAGAGATCCTCCCAAGGCTGCTTCACAAACATTAACAGGGAAACAATGGGAACTTGGCTCCCCTGATTCTCCATCTGATGTTTTCCCCATTACTTTATTCTTTCTTCCCTTTGGACTGATTTTAAGTCATTACTACTGGTCCATAAGAACCCAACTTCACTTCTAATAACACAGCTTCTGAGAGACCATCTGTCTTGTCCACAGAACAGACTAAAGATTCTGGTGGAGTCCATGTTGGGGTTATTCTTGTTTATCTGAAGTAAGTCTCTAATGTTTATATATTCAAATTAAAATATGACTTAGTTTATTAACAGGGTTTCCCAGGTGACTCTAGTCACCAGTGCAGGAAATGTAAGAGACAGCAGTTTGATCCCTGAGTTGGGAAGATCCCCTGGAAGAAAGCATGGCAGCCCACTCCAGTATTCTTGCTTGGAGACACCCATGCACAGAGGAGCCTGGCAGGCTACAGTCTAGAGTCTCAGTGAGTCAAACATGACTGAAGCGCCTGAGCCCCCACACACAGTTTATTAACACATATCGCTAGACTTTTCTCAGGTCTGAAATTCTTTCTGACCACTGTCATAAACATAAGGGACATCAGTTATTTTGATTTTACTTCTACCACTAGAAGATCACAGATATGTTAAGTATTTCCTCTGTGGCTCTTTTTATCAGTCTTTACTTCTTTTCTTCAAAACTAGATTTTTCCCTTTGAAGTCATCTTTTTTTTTTTTAAATCTTTTGGCCACATTGCATGGCATGTAGGATCTTTGTTCCTTGATCAGGGATGGAACTCATGTCCCCTGCGCTGGCGTATTAACCGCTGGACTGCCTGTGAAGTCCTGAAACCATCTTTGAGGAAATGCTTGTGCTACGGTTTCCTGCTAGGTTCAGTTTTGTGTGGCTCTTGCAGTTGGCTCTTCACTATCATAAACTTACTCATTGAAATCTCCTGGTTACCCTTTGAAGTGGACACAATTTCTCTATTTGTTGAAATGGGAGATTATGACTTTCCTACTGTTAGACTGTTCATTGGCAGTAAAATTTGAGTACCAACTCAGGCTTTCTAAATCAATTTCTGATATTCTTTTTGTTACCTCATAGCCACCTGCAGGACAAAATGTGAGGAATCCAATAAGGCCTCTGAGACAACATATGTGGGAATTTGGAAGAGGAAGGATGCCTTCTATTAGCTGACGGCAGGAAGAGCTTATCACAGACACACTGTTTGGTCTGGGCTGAGAAGGCAGGGTAAGATGTTAGAGGGGAAGAAGGATGCGCCTGTGTGGAGGGAGGGGGGTCTCTCTGCGAGGGTGGGGTGTGGGCTAGCACAGACTCTTGTCATCAGCCTCAGCCTGTCCAGCACTGGCTTGATTTGGGAGTCACTGAATTATGCCTGTTGATTCGCTCATCACTGTGCGGACAAATGGCCTTTGCCAGCAGCTTCTCCTGCCGTTTCTCTATCTATAAATAAATTATGCTTTTGTTCCCCTATGTATGCATTTCTCTTTTCATAAAAATAGTATTTGTAAAGCATATATCTTAAAAGCTAACATGTGTTACCTATGTCATTTGAAAGGTATAATCCCACCATTTAGCAGCTAGTTTTATCTACAGTTTAGAACCCTTTTAATGGGCAAGAACATTTTCTCCTCATTATCACTTCCTTAAATTGAACAGAACTGGGAGGCCTGGACTTGGCCTTGGGGGTTTCTCAAGGTGATAATGAGATGGCATTTTGTCCAACTTGTGCCTTATTTTAGTTCTTGGTGTATTTGCCTTATTATCTCTACTAGGTTTTAAGTTGTTTCAGCGGGGACCATGTCATTTCAGTGTTAAATTCCTCACTGTGTCTGGCACAAAGTCAGAGCTCAGGCAGTCAAAGATACAAGGTGAGGTTTCCAAAATTTTCTTGATGATAGGATCAAAAGGGTGTTAAAAGAATAAGGGTTATTCTACCTTCTGGACAGCAAAGCTCTTAATTTCTATGAAGTTGATTTCTATATGATTATGATGGAGATTTTTTTTCCCCTTAAGGGCCAGAATATTTCTGTGCAGTTTACCTGGACACTCTTTTGGGGATCTAGGTATTCATCAGAAGGTTGCTTGGTGAATATTGAATCCAAGCTGTAAAGGATTGAGAATCATGAGGGTTACTTCAATGAGGTTTTGGTGACTCCTGGACGAGCACACTACTTTAAGGACAGACTTACCATCGCATACCACATACACCACTTCCCCCTCCCCTGACCTTTCCTTCCCCTGTGGTCTGCCTTGATCTCAGCCCCAGCTGAGACCTTCCCAGCAGCTTGGTGTCATCGGTGCCAGGTGCAATCTATTGGCTGAATAAACCTAAGAGAGGACATATGATTTTTACATTATTGTGGCTTCGCCGGGTCTTTGTTGCAGTGTGCAGCCTTGTCTCATTGGTGAGCATGGCTTCCAGGGCCCATGGGCTCAGTAGCTGCAGCGCTCAGGCTTAGTTCCACCCCTCCCCGCCACCCTGGAGAGTGGGATCTTAGTTCCCCGACCAGGGATCAAACCTGGGTCCCCTGCATTGAAAGGCAGATTTTTTGAACACTGGACCACCAGGGAAATCCCTGTGTATATATATATATATATTTTTTTTTTTTTTCTTCTTCTTTAATTTATTTATTTGGTTGCTCCAGGTCATACTTGTGGCATGTGGGATCTAGTTCCCTGACCAGAGCTGGAACCTGGGGCCCCTACGTTGGGAGCATGGAGTCTTAGCCACTGGACCACCAGGCAAGTCCCAGGACTATATATTTCTAGAAGTTTTCACTCTAAGTTAGTCTTATTTCTATTTAGGCAGCTGGACAGGTCCAACGTGTGAGTATGAATGAATTTAAGAGAAGGTCTGATGAGTGTCATTTTCTCTGTATCTCATTTAATCCTCCCAAATACCCTATAAGGTAGGCAGAGCTGGGATCCAAACCCAGCTGATTTCAAAGCCCAGGTCCTTTACCCTACATTGCACTGCCTCCCTCTGGACACTCAAAGCCCTCCATGACTACACTCCCATCCATCAAACCAGTCTCACCTCTCTCTGCTCAGGCTTCCCTCTAGGAATGAGAAAGGCTGTGATAAGGTGTGTCTGATCCAGAGGCAGAATGGTCTGCTTGGCTGAGATCTGAGTCCCCACGACTGGGAAGATGACAATTTCACAAGAGTAGGTGGGCTTCCCATGTGGTGCCAGTGGTAAAGGATCCACCTGCCAATATAGGAGACAAAAGAGATGCGGGTTCAATTCCTGGGTCAGGAAGGTCCCCTGGAGTAGGAAATGGAAACCCACTCCAGTATTTTTGCCTGGGAAATCCCATGGACAGAGGAGCCTGGTGGGCCCTAGTCCATGGAGTCACAAACAGCTGGACACAACTGAGCACGCATACAACAAGAGTGGGTAAAAGGGAATATAAATTTATGTGTCCTGCACACTGTGTAATAGATTCTTAGTATAAGTTGTTTCACTTATTCAGAATTATTTTGTGGAGTGTCAGCAGTGTTAGTGAGAGCACATGTATGTAAGTATTAAGAATTTAGAATAGGGAACGATTTCCCCCAGTATTCAATCCCAGTTTTGCTACTCACTAGCTGCATGACCTTGGGCAAGTCACTTACCCTGTCTGTGGCTTAGTTTGTTTCTCTGTAAAATGGAAATGATAATAATTGAACTTGTCTCATAAGGTTGTAATGAGGGTCAGTTTAACAGTGTCTGGCACATGGTAACCTCTTTCCAAGGGTTAACTCTTTATAGTGTTACTCACTGAGTCGTGTCTGACTCTTTGCAACCCCATGGACTGTAGCTCACCATGCTCCTCTGTCCATGGAATTCTCCAGGCAAGAATACTGGAGTGGGTTGTCATTTTCTTCTCCAGGGGATCTTCCCCACCCAGGGATCAAACCCAGGTTTCCCTCATTGTGGGCAGATTTTTTTTACCATTTGAGCCATCAGAGAAGCCCTAGTTCTTCATAATGTCCTGATTTTAGAGGTGAGGAATCTGGACATGAAAAGGTTATGTAACTTGTTTGCCATTTAACCAGCAAATGGTTGCACTAATTTAAAACCTTAAAAAAAATTAACTAATTAGTTTGGCTACACAAGGTCTTAGCTGTGGCATGCAATATCTTTAGTTATGGCATATGGTATCTAATTCCCTGACCAGGAATCAAACCCAAGTCCCTGCATTGGGAGCATAGAGTCTTAACCACTAGACCACTAGAGAAGTCCCAGCTGCACTGAGTTTTTAAACCTAGATATGTCTGCTTCCAAAGACCATATTATTTTTAGTGCATATTACTGTGTTCAGTGAGATAAAGACAATGAGCTTTTCAGAGTGAGAGGTTGTCTCTTAAATATGTACTTTTAATAAGAACATAGTGACACATTAAGGAGTTAAAAAGAGAGTGGGTTTTGAGATGAATGACAGAAAATTGCCCTCAGTTTACATACTTTTCATAGTCTAGCATTACACTCGGGCTTCCCTAGTAGCTCAGATGGTAAAGCATCCACCTCCAAGGCAGGAGACCCAGGTTCGATCCCTGGTTCAGGAAGATACCCTGGAGAAGGAAATGTCAATCCACTCCAGTATTCTTGCCTAGAGAATTCCATGGACAGAGGAGCCTGGTGGGCTACAGTCCATGGGTTGCAAAGAGTTGGACACAGCTGAGCTACTAACACACACACACAGCATCACATTCTGGGGTCATGGAAATATAGCATGGTCACCTGGGAGCACCTAATGGTTGTAAACCCCATGTAGTGGTTAACTTTCATCATTAAAGTGCACCAGTTTTACAGTGAGGAACTTAGCCATGAAGAATCTAAGCATGGGTCCCAGATGGCATGGAATACAGAAAAGTGAGATATGCATGATCAGTACACACAGAAAAAAGGAGTTTTGGTGGGAGGTGGATTGTATGAATCAGTCTAGAGCCAAGAAAACAACTTGGGACTGGAGGCTGACTGCTTAGATTGCTTGCATTGGAAGAGAGCAAACAAACTGAGGGCAACCACCAAGATTGGGGGGAATGTCAGAGGGGAGACAGCAGACACAGTAAACATAAGATGGGAACTTTCATGGCTGAAGGGAGTCTCAATAACTGCATCCTTTCTGATCAGGGATATGGCACCAGGTATTAAACACCTCAAATGTGCCTGTCATACATATCTTAAATACTCTCTCCTGGCACAGAATGAATGATAGTCCAAGATTTGTATTCATCACAGTATTACTTAAAATAAGAAAAATTTGTAGATGATTTGTTCCAAAATAAATTGATAAAATGGAATACTATGCAGCCATGAATAGTAATTTTAGGAATAGTTTTTAAACTGCATAGGAGCAAGGATCTTGTACGCTTGCTCATATCTGTAATAGTCTTTGCTTAAGACAATGCCGGGCACATGATAAGAGCACAATTAATATTTGTTAAAGGGACTTCTCTAGTGGTCCAGTAGTTAAAACTCTAAGTTCCCAATGCAGAGATGCAAGGTGTGTGGGTTTGCTCCCTGGTGGGGGAACTAAGGTCCCACATTCTGCATGACATAGCCAAAAACCAGTATTTGCTAGAGAAATAAATATAAAACTAAGTATAAAAAAATTACCAAAGGACACAAAACTGATCTCTTGCTTTGAAAAGAATTCTGACCATAGAAAAGGGAGTGTTTTAAAAAATGCTTCCATACTAAATACTAAGTACTCTATATTGGATGGATCCTGAAACAGAAAAAGGACATTAAATCAAGCCATGAAAAGACATGGAATAGTCTTAAATGCACATTGCTCAAAGAAGCAAGCCAATCTAAAAAGGCTGCATATATTGTATGAATCCAACTATGGTGGTTTCATTGCTAGGTCATGTCCGACTCTTGTGCCTCCATGGACTTTTTTTAAAAGCTCTCCAGGCTGTCAGTCCATGGGATTCTCCAGGCAAGAATACTGAAGTGGGTTGCCATTTCCTTCTTCAGGGCATCTTTCTGACCCAGGGATCGATGTAACCAGTTTCTATTACATCTACCTGTACTGGCAGGCAGGTTCTTTATCACTAGCGCCACCTGGGAAGCCCAGTTCCAACTATATGAGATTTCAGAAAAGCCAAAACTAAAGAGACAATAAAAAGATCAGTGGCTGTCAGGAGATTCAAGAGAGAGAGAGGGGAAGGATGAATAGTGAAACACAGGGTGTCTTTAGAGCAGTGAAATTATTCTGCATGATACCATAATGATAGATAAATGTCATTCATCTGTCAAAACCCATAGAACCGTACAACACAAAGAGTGAACCTTCATGCAAACTTTAATTGATAACAGTGTATTGATATTAGCCCTTTACTTTAACAGATATCCTACACTAATACAAGGTGTTAATAACAAGAGAAACTGTGGGCAGGTTTGGAGAGGATGGACTAGAATGGGTATGTAGGACTTATAATACCCGCTCAAATTTTCTATAATTCTAAAATTCAATCAAAAAAATTATATTAATCTTTTTAAAATAGAACATTAATGGAAAAGCTTGTGAAATCTGAATAAATTCTGGATTTTAGCTAATAGTAATGTACTAATGGTAACATATTAGTTTTAATACAGTTACCATAGTTATGCAAGTTAACCTTATGGGAAACAAAGTATGGAATATATGAGAATCTATACTATTTTTGTAACTTTTCTGGAAACCTAAAATTAATCCAAAATGAAAAACATGTTTTTTAAAAAAATGCCTTACAGCAGATAACAGAGCCTCCTGGCTGACATCTAGTAGGGCTGTGTTCGAGCAGGGCTGCCAGGACTCGGGTGAACAGGAGAAGGCAGAGCAGATGATGAAGGGAAAGTTAAATGCTGACACTGCAGCTCTGGACTTCAGGGGCCAGCAAGGGTACCTAAGAGATGAAATTAACCATTTTATGTTTTAAAACAGTCAAGTGCATCTTAACAAAGAACTTGCACAAGAGCCCTAACCTATTTTGGAAATAAAGTGACAAAGGAAGAACAAAGGAAGTTGGACCTTTTAAACTCGTCTCATCTTTTCTTTGGCAACATTTTCCTTTACTTCTATCCTTCCACATTTATTGAGTGACTGCATTAGATCCTGGGGATTCCTCAAAGAACAGGGCAGATGTGAACTCTGCCTTCAAGGACACAAAAACGTGGCCTTCAATAGTCAAGGAGTAAGCGTTTGCCCGTAATTTGATGCTCATCTCACCCTGAATGACCTCAGTGTTTTGTTTATTATTTGTTGGTCTTTAGGACTCTCCTGGGTCCCAAGCAGAGTTGCCATGACCACCTTGTGCTGTTCCACAAGTTTTCAAAGACTTTCTTGTCCCTGCTTTGTGGTATTTTATCAATGGCTACTGCTACTGCTGCTGCTAAGTCATTTCAGTTGTGTCCAACTCTGTGGGACCCCATAGATGGCAGCCCACCAGGCTTCCTCATCTCTGGGATTCTCCAGGGAAGAACACTGGAGTGGGTTGCCATTTACACCAAGA
>SJYC01144574.1:0-12056 GCA_006408675.1 Madoqua kirkii | reverse complement strand
AAATTTTCAAATGTTTTCAAAAGAACATCAAAGCTTTCTGCTGTAGCAAAAGTTGTATCATCTTTTATCAAAAGGCTTTGATTACACCTTTTAAAATAGTCACATATAATATATAATATTTTTAAAGACGTATTAAAGTGCTTATTTAATAGTTTATATAAGTCAATGTCAGCCAGAATATCCTTTGAAGAATACTCTCCTGGAAAATGGCGTAATGTATGGCACAAATGGACCTCAGCATCTAACGATTTTGGAAATCCCTATCAAGTGAGAGCCTTACATTTATTTGAGACTCATCCATGGTAATACTTTTCAGAACATGTTGGGGGAAGGATAGTACGGAAAATGTTCTATAAAATAATCTAGTAGGTCAAAGGATGCAACAGAAAACTTTTCTTAAGCTTATTTCAAAATCAAAAATATTCTATTTATCTTAATAATTAAGAATAGAAAAGTAACAACTTTAACACAATATAAACAAACTACTGGCCATAAATGATGGTGAAAAATAGAACAGTTTTGACAGAACTCAGAAACAGATTCTAGCATATTAAAAATTACATGTCAAATATATAAATAACTAAGACAGAATTATAAATAAATGGAGAAAATAGTATTACAAATAACTTAAAAAAGTTGAAGTGGAATAAGAAATTATCAAAGGAATGATTTTCTAAACTTAGATATGATAGGAAAAAAATCACAAAAGCAAAGATTACAATAAAATATTACATAAAAAGGAAGCAATTTATATATGAAATCTAGAAAGATGGTACTGATGAACCTATCTGCAAGGCATGTGGAGACGAAGACAGAGACTAATGGACACAGAGGGCGAAAGAGAGGTTTGGAAGAATTGAGAGAGTAGCACTGAAACATATGCATTACTGTATGTAAAATTATTAGGCTGGTGCAAAAGTAATTTTGGTTTTGCATTGTTGAACTTTGCCACTTGATACAGTAATACATGGTTATGTTATTTTTTAAAAAAGTAAAAAAAATTAAATGTAAATATTGATGCATAATGAATACATAAATCTATGAGAAAAATAATACAATGCCACGCACAAAGGAAGAAATACAAATGTACTGTAGACATCTGGAAAAAAGTCCAGTTTCAGTAGTATTCACAGAAATGCAAGTTAAGATAATAAAATACAACTTTTAATCTATTAAGTTAACAAAAACCTTACAAAATGAGAAATATCAAACCAAGGCACATTCATAAACTAAATATTAAAAGTTGGTGAAAGTAGAAAAATATTTCTGGAAATCAGTTTGGTAGCACGTACCAAGAATCTTAAAACTATTTAACTTTTTTTTCTTTCATATTCTAATAATTACAAACACTTTCCAATTACTTATGCATTGAATGAATGAGTGAAGTCGCTCAGTCGTGTCCGACTCTTTGCGACCCCATGGACTGCAGCCTACCAGGCTCCTCTGTCCATGGGATTTTCCAGGCAAGAATATTGGAATGGATTGCCATTTCCTTCTCCAAGAGATCTTCCCGACCCAGGGACTGAACCTAGGTCTCCCGCATTGTAAGCAGACACTTTGCCATCTGAGCCACCAGGGAAGTCCACTTATGCATTAGGTATGCATAAATAACTATCACACAAAAAAGTTGAAAATAAATATTGCTCTATGACCTCACACTGACGAATATAAAATTAACTGCAAGTTAAATTTCTGCATTATAGATAGACTCTTTACCATCTGAACCACCACAGAAGTCCAAATGTATATAATTCAGCCATAATAAAGAATAAAGTTCTTACACATGCAATAATATGGATGAACCTTGAAAACACTGTGCTAAGCAAAATAAAGCAGTCAGAAAAGTACAAATACTACATGATTCCACTTGCATGAGGCATCTGAACGCTCAGTCATATCCAACTCTTTGCAAGCCCAAACACTGTAGCCCACCAGGAGCCTCTGTTTATAGAATTCTCCAGCAAGAATACTAGAGTGGGTTGCCATTTCCTTCTCCAGGGGATCTTCCCGACCCAGAGATTGAACCCAGGTCACCTGCACTGCAGGCAGATTCTTTACTTCTGAGCCAAAAGGGAAGCCTTGAAGAATCTGGATGAGGCAAACTTGTAGAAACAGAAAGTAGGACCCCAGGGGCTGGGCCTGGTGATAGAGGGAGATTATTATTTAATGAGCAGTTTCTGTTTAGCATGATGAAATGGATTGGTGAGTATACCCTGTCTCTTATACACATCTCAGTGATTCCTTGGATTATGGTCTTTTGATTCAAATACTTTGTAGGTGTCTTCTATAACATGAAATTACTATTTTCAAATTGGAAAATAAAATAAACTTAGGGCTTCTCTGGTGGCTCATAAAGTAAAGAATCCACCTGCAATTCAGGAGACCCAGGTTCGATCCCTGGGTCAGGAAGATCCCCTGGAGAAGGGAATGACCACCCATTTGTCTTTTTGTTAAAAGATAAAAGTTTTTAAAATTGAAAGAAAAATGGGTCAAGATATTAACAGTGATTCCTTGGATTATGGTCTTTTGATTCAAATACTTTGTAGGTGTCTTCTATAACATGAAATTACTATTTTCAAATTGGAAAATAAAATAAACTTAGGGCTTCTCTGGTGGCTCATAAAGTAAAGAATCCACCTGCAATTCAGGAGACCCAGGTTCGATCCCTGGGTCAGGAAGATCCCCTGGAGAAGGGAATGGCCACCCATTTGTCTTCTACAACATGAAAAATATAAAAATGGAAGCTTCCTTCAGAAGAAAAAGAAAATTAAATGAAAATATTATTAAGATTACATTGGATACGAAGGTTCATTAAAATTTTTGCTTCCTGTCAAGTTTCAACCTTCCAGGTTGATTGTTAAGAGGCTTTGTATGACAGACCCTTAGGTAAAATCCCCACACAATACACAGTCAATCTGCCAACAAGCTACCCATCCAGATGTTTTGTTAACCAAAACTCAATGAACTAATAACGTTTAAACACCTGAATGTCTGGTAAACTATACAGTAATATATTATTTTAAAAGGTTTCCAGAAGCATCTTTTAAAAATCAATGCTAAATTGTCCTGATCTACATTGTGTTAACACTTTAAGATATTTCTGCGAACAATTTATGAATTTCAAGTGTACTCTTAAAACAAGAAATTGTGCTTGGACGATTTTTTAATCCTTGGGAAAAACTTGTGCAGTACATTAAGGTACTCAGCTTGCTTTATTAAAGATAAAATATGTCTGTAAAAATGGAAGTGAAGAAGGAAAAAAAGGCATCTTGGTTTTTACCCTCAGGGAAACTTCAGGTGAGTTTGCAGCCCTAAGTTGTAAACTATGGTAATTTAGCAGTGAGGCTGATAGATTTTAATTAGTCTTCTACAGTCCTTGGTGGCTTGAAGGTGGAAGAGCCAGAATTTGGAGAGGGCAAAAATATAACTATATTTTACCTCTTTTGTTTCTAAGTTAGTGATACTTTTTAAATTTCAAAAATACACATGTATGTTTCTACAAAACAATAATTTTTATACTTTTTATTTTCAATTTTTTCTAAGAACTTTTTATTAAAGAAAATTTCAAAATAGAGAATTTCACAATTTCAAAGTAGAGAAAATGGTGTCGTGAACATAGCCTACCCTCCAAGTACCCATCCCTCAACTTTACTAAGTATTATTTGTAGTCATTCTTGTGTCATCTAAACACATGCCTATTCGTCATGCAAGGCTATTTTGACTGAAATCCAAGACATTACATCTTTTCGTCTATAAAACTTCACCATGAGTCTCTAAGAGACACTTTAAAATGTATTCACAACAATGTTGTAATAATGTCTACAAGAAAAAAATAAAGCATTCAAATTTTTCAGACTACGTTTTCTACATTTGTTTGGACTGCAGTATACATGAGTTCCATTTATAATAGCTGGTTGATACGTCTCTTAATCCATAAGTGTCCCCTCCATCATTTCCCCCCCTTCTTTAAGAGTATTTTGTTAAAGAAAATAGGTTACCTGTCCTGTAGAATTTCTCACAGTTTCCTATAGTTGTTAATTTATTCACGGAAATAAATTACTGCAGACTGGTTATTTAAGTGGTAGCCTAAGAAATGCTCATATAACGAATGGAACTACAGCAAAACCCCCCATGACCAAAGTCAGAAAGAAAACACCCCTTGTTATCAAGCTGAAGTGGGGAAAGCCCATAAAAGAGAGAACTGCTCTACTGCTTAAAAATAGAAATAAGTGAGCATGTCTTCCTTTCTCACAGAAGGATATTAAACTGCCGATTAATCTTGGTATACAACATAAATGGCAAATTTGATAGTACTCACCAGTCTTCATCTCTAATAAGCGCTTTTTCTTCTGTTGGCGTTCAAATCTTTCCTTCTCTGCCAATTCTTTGGCTATCCTGGCACGTTTTTCTTTTTCCTCTTCTTCTCTTTTTTTGACATTCTCCTTCATTGCTTGCTGTTATAAACAAATTTTGGAAAATGATTCCAAATTTCCAATTTTTATCACAATGATTAAACAAAGAAACTGTAAAATTATTCACCTGTAAAACTGCAGTTAAATATCTTTTAGGTAACTTCTTTAATTAGTAACACAGTCTTTTAAAAGATTAGCACATGAACCCTTGTTAAAAGTATTATGTATCTAAAAATACAACTGCTACAAGCACCTGCATCTTAGTGAAATCAACCAAGAGAAGGAAGACAGAAACTAAAAATAAAAAAAGGACTTAATTTACAAATCAAAACTGTTTTCCTGTATGCACTTCCAAAAGAGTGCCTAGCAAATGTATTACTCTCCCATACCTCCTTTAAGTAAATAAATCACTGAGTACAAGAAAAATAACTTATGAAAAAATGATAAAAAGCAGAAATATTGTAATGGTTACCTATATGACAATCTATATTTAACAATTTCCTTCATACCACTAGAAGTATCAGAGGATGACTAAAGAAATACATGGCATTTCAAAGTCAGGGCCTCTGACTGTTGATCAGAACCAATAGTGGCAAGTGAAACATAAGATCTCAATAGATATGGGATTAGTTATTTTTGTACTCTTTATAAGCTTTATGCAAATCAAGAAATGCCATTCCTGTGGCATTTGCAGGAATCAGCAGGTAAACATGAAGTTTCCAAAGTGCCAACAAACAGCATGTCATCACATTACAATCTCCTGTGGAGACTATTCTCAGTACCGATGAAGCCAAAGAGGTTATCTAATTGCTAGTTTGAAATGTGGTGTTGGAGAAGACTCTTCCGAGTCCCTTGGACTGCAAGGAGATCCAACCAATCCATTCTGAAGATCAGCCCTGGGATTTCTTTGGAAGGAATGATGCTAAAGCTGAAACTCCACTACTTTGGCCATCTCATTCGAAGAGTTGACTCATTGGAAAAGACCCTGATGCTGGGAGGGATTGGGGGCAGGAACAGAAGGGGATGACAGGATGAGATGGCTAGATGGCATCACCGACTTGACGGACATGAGTTTGGAAGAACTCCGGGAGTTGGTGATGGACAGGGAAGCATGGCGTGCTGCGATTCATGGGGTCGCAAAGAGTTGGACACGACTGAGTGACTGAACTGAACTGAATTGCTAGTTTATCACTAATAGAATTAAGTAGAAAAGTGTATAATTAAACAAGTATGTGCCATGTTATTTTTGGTGACGGTTTAATCTTATTGACTATAATATTTTTTTTTAAACCCAAGAGATGGGGCAAGTCCTTCATTAGAAGTCAGATACTAAAGTTTGGTATTACTGATCAAAACAATTAAAAGGAAAACTACAAGGGAAAAAAGGAGCAATGAAAAGAACAGAATAGAGGGAATATTAACTCATCCATGCGAAGAACATTTACCGAGAGACTGAGTTGTAGATGTATACATGCGAGCATGCGCAGTCTCTAAGTTGTGTCCAGCTCTTTCCAAGCCCCTAGACAGTAGCCCTCTAGGCTCCTCTGTCTATGGGATTTTCTAGGCAAGAATACTGGAGTGGGTTGCCTAGTCCTCCTCCAGGGGATCTTCCTGACCCAGGGATTGAATCCGAGTCTCCCGCATCTGCCGCACTGCATGCAGATTCTTGACTATTGTGTTACCTGGGAATCCCTAACAGTAAGTGGTACTGTGTTAAAGACTTGAGATACATATTAATAGATCTAAAAGTTTACATTCTGTGTGATAGGTTGGGTCCGGAGATTATAAACAATTAAAATCTCTAACAAGTATAATACTACAAAAAAGGAGGGATGTGACAGAATTCCTGGAGTTATTTTATCTTAGTTGGTCAGATAAGGCTTCCCACTTGGTCTTAATTCAAGCTCAAAGTCCAGGAGCTATCTAGGTAATGATCTAGGGAGAGCCACATGCAAAGGCTTTTGGTGCACTAGTAAGAGAAGCGGCCAGTACGTGGTGTTTAATGAGGTCAGGAGGTATGCAGGGACTGGATCATTTAGGATATTCAAGAACAAGGTGAGGAGTTAATAAGGGAACTAGGAAACAACAAAAGATTTTCAAGTAAGAGAGTAAAACTAAGTAAGATGCAAGCTTAATGAAGCATTTTTGTTCCAAACTGCCTTTTCAAAGATATGAACAGTTTTAGAAAATAGAGGCAGTGTTTCCCTCTGAAGCAAATGGATTTGTTTCCTGCCCAGAATGATAAACTGTGGCAATGGTCAAATAGTCTTAATTTTGAAAGAAGACTGGGTTTTCTAAATTCAGGATTTCCCTCCAGTAATACAAAGCACTGTGAGTGCAGGTATTAAACCCAGCCCTTTTCACACTGCCTTGTGGGAATTCTGAGCTCAGAAATCCACCAATCTGTTTACTTTGGCTACTATTTTTGCTATAATAAACTATTCTTTGTTTTTGACCCATGGTCTTTTGCCTTCTACCAACATTCATGAAATTATGGAAATCAAGAAACTGGTAAATTCTCAGAAACTTCACAGATCATGACATATATTAACATTAAATGATATGGGTAAGCTATGAAATTCCAGCTCCAAAAATACATATTTTAATATGCAATTAATTGTTTCCTCAAAATGGAATCTGCATCCTCTATTCTGGCTCAGAATAATTCTTTCTTGTTCACTACAATGAAAGCACCAAGAGGCAGACGCAATTCCTGAAAGCTGGTTACAGTTCACGTTTTCTCTGCTATGTGCCTTCATATTGATGCAGCATACGTTAAGCACCAGGTACAGGACGACAGCTGCTATAAAAACCAACGTAGGCTAGGAAAGAAGGCAACCCTAAGTAGAAAATAAGTGGGCTCTTAAAGGCAAGTGGGTATGCCTCTGTGTGTGTGTGTGTGTGTGTGTGTGCACCCATGTAGGTGTATGGAAGACGGGAAAGGAAAATTAAACAGTGGTAGAGAAAAGGACAGGCAAATACATGGGGATCAAACTTGCTTCTTGTTTGAGCGAGGAGTAAGAAGAACAGGTAATAGGTAAAAATACCATGTAGCTTTCTTTTTTGAAACTTATTAAAGTATACAATTTCCAGATGTGAATTTTCTACTTTAATGACTAGATGCATTTCAATAAGAACATCAAATAGGTATCCTATTACTAGATATAATTGTCACGCCTTTTTAGTACTCCTTTGGATAATAAAAAGTCAAAATTACTTCTTGGGATCTATAGAAATAATGTTTACCTTGAGAAATAGGTCTGAAGCAGTTATTAAAGCTATACTGTTCTATGGAAAATGCACTATCGATTTCCATTTAAAAGATTTCCATTTATGTCATTTAAAAATATCTTATTCTGACATTAGAAGAAGTTTAGTTGGAAAAATACCAACAGACAGGACAGAAACAGGTATTTAGTCTGAAAATACTATCACAGTTCAAGTGGTAATTTGGGGTTTTTATGCTAAATTTTGAGAAGTAAAAGTAGCCTAAAACAGAAAAGTTGGTTCTAAAACCACATTATTCTAGATATAATTGCCTATTAGTTTCTTCAATTCCAAAATTTGAAGCCAGAAAGGAAGTTGAGGGTGAGTCATATATCAAGGTAAGAGCTTCTCAGGTGGTGCAGAGGTAAAGACTCGGCCTGCCAATGCGGGAGACACAAGAAAGAGGAGTTTGATCCCTGGGTCGGAAAGATCTCTAGAGTAGGAATGTAGACTCGCTCCAGTGGGGAGTGACCCAGTCAGTGGGGTCGCACAGCTGGACACGAGTGGACTGAGCACACACATGCACATGCATGGAGATAGCTGGCTGTCAATTTCTCTAAACCATTCTAGGCTTTCCCTGGTTCACTACATAGTCAGTGGCCAGTAAAGTGCACCGCCCCCAACTGTCATCCATGTAATACCAAAAGGAATCCCGCGTGCTTGCAGAACTTGCGGACACAGCCTGGTGTATGCTGCTGTCTGAAAGATCCATGGGCTTACCAGTCTAGAGCAACGACAACAGAGGGCTTTCAGCCTTCAGACACATCTGGACTATTCATGGCGAAGGCATAACCAATAATCCACCTCCGTTCCTAAGGCTCATGTACTTTTAATAATAATGAAAGACTCTTAAGTATCTATAAAAATACAGTAATAAAAATATACAGGTATACTAATGATGCATGTATATATACATGTATGTTAACAAACAGATCCCCTGGAGGAGGGCATGGCAACCCACTCTAGTATTCTCGCCTGGAGAATCCCATGGACAAAGGAGCCTGGCGAGCTACAGCCCATGGGGTCACAGAGAGCTGGACATGACTGAAGAGACTATACACACACACGTGCATGTGTGCACATGGATGGGTGCATGTGTGTATACTCTGGAAGAAAATAAAACACATCAGTTCACAGTTGTTTTCCTATAAAACATGCTTTCTATATAACTAAATGCAATAAAATGGACTTTCTCACAACTAGTTTAAATATACATTACAGCAATATACAACATACTTTCCCTCAGAGAAACCAAAATAACCCAAAGCCAGTAAAATTAACCAGATGTGCAGAAACATAAAATTTAGAAGTCTGGCACTGTAATCTTCTATAAGATGTGCCTACTATAATCTTTTTTTTTTAGTTTTTTTTTTTATATTTGCCGTATCCTTTATTGTAAACTACTACGATTTGTTTTCTTCACTCAACATTATATTTCTAAGATTCATCCATATGTTTATGTATAAATTATGCTTCCTTGTCACTATTTATAAAATTAAATTGGGTATTATTGTTTACTGTCCTGTCAGTGGGATTTGGGTGGTTTCCAATTCTTGAGCTATGATGAATCATGCAGTTACAAACATTTTTGTACATTTCCCTGTGTATATATGTATGAGCTTTCTTTTTTGTTGTAAATGGCAGGTCTCACTGATTCTTAGATTTGTTTAGAAACTGACAGATACTCTTTAAGTGAAAGAGCACACTCCTTCATTACAGAACATAACATTTTAGAACAGAAGGACAGAGGTTAAGTATTGTTTGTCTCAGTTCTAAAAACACATAAATATAAAAGTTTTAGGTTCCATTGTGGGTGAGGACAAAACAGTTTGAAATTCACTGCTTTCTAGGATAGGAGCACAACTGAGGAACAAAAGAAGAGGTTCATCTTCCGTTTTCCTACTAAATGAGGCCAAAATGCTTTCATGGCTAACATACTCACTAATACCGTTATCAGTGTTTTATCTATACAGCAGGTATATAATAGTATTACATCATGTTTTTAACCTGTATATCTATGGTTACTAATTCAAGCATTTTCTCACCTGTTTACAAAATATTTGCATTTCCTATTCTAATGAAATGCCTCTTCATAGCTCTTATCCACTGTTTCATTACATTATCATTTTCTTAATGATTTACAGCTCTTTAAATATTCTGGATACTATTTTTTGTTAACTTTATGCTTTTTAAAGCATAAATATCCAGCATGTGATATCTTGGCTTTTACATATCATTGTGCATTATTTACATTGCCTTTTTGTAAACAGAAGTTCTCAAATTTACATAGTAGCCAAAAACCTCTTGTCCTTCATTGTTCATACCTTTAATACAATATTTAGGAAATCCTTTCGTACATGAAAGACAACAATATTCTTCCATGTTTTCTCCTCAAATTCTTAAATGATTCAGCACCTACGTTATTTAACTGGGATCAACATTTGTGAATACATTTGTGAGTAAAATGAGGTATGATTCCAATTTAATTTTTTCACATGAAAAATGAGTTGACCCATAACGATTTCACAAACAGCCTATTCTTTCCATCACTGACTTACAAAGCCACTCATCTGGATTTTAAGTGTTGATGTTTGGAGCTGTTTCAGTCCATTTGATCACTGTATCCATGTCTGCACCAATACCATGCATGTGTGCATGCTAAGTTGCTTCAGTATGTCCAACTCTTAGCGACCCCGAGGACTGTAGGCTGCCAGGCTCCCCTGAGCATGGGATTCTCCAGGCATAAATTACTAGAGTGGATTTCCACAACCTCCCCCATGGGATCCTGCTGACCCAGAATCAAACCCATGTCTTATGTTTCCTACAAAGGCTGGCAGGTTCTTTACCAGTAGTGCCAACCATTCTGTTTTAATTATTATAGTGTGTTAAGGTGAGCCCTCTTCACCAAATAATGGAAATTTAACTCTTAGCTAATATAGTACAGTACTCAAGAATGAAAAATATAAAAACTGGAAAAGAAGAAGCTAATTACTTCTTATGTTATCTACGAATAATTCAAAAAGGAATCTACAGGAAAATTATTAAAAATAAGAGACTATCAATGGAATATATAGAATGAACTACATTTTGTACACTGGTTACAAAATATTGGAAACTAATTTTTTATAAAGAAATCATTTATAATGGAATAATAAATGATAACAAAGAGAAGATACAGATAAAAAATTTCTTCTTTTTCTTCTTTAGAAATGACGTCACTATTCTCAGGCCTTTGCTTTGTCATCTGTAGTTCAAAACAAGACTTATTAAAGTTGTTGAAAATGCCTATTACGATTCTGAACAGAATGACTGATTCTATAGTTAATATAGAATTGGTAACTTTATATTAGTATTTAATCTCTCTACTTATGAACATGATATGGCTCTCCATTCAGTTTTGTCTTTTAAGAAAGTGAAGCTAAAAGTCACTCAGTCATGTCTGATTCTTTGTGACCCCATGGACTATACAGCCCATGGAATTCTCCAGGCCAGAATACTGGAGTGGGTAGCCTTTCCCTTCTCCACAGGAGCTTCTCAACCAGGAATCAAACCCAGGTCTCCCACATTGCAGGCAGATTCTTTACCAGCTGAGCTACAAGGGAAGCCCAAGAATACTGGAGTGGGTAGCCTATCCCTTCCCCAACAGATCTTCCTGGTGCAGGAATCAAACCGTGGTTTCCCTTTACCAACTGAGAAGTCTACTGAAAAAAACTCAGAATTTACACCATTCAGGTCTTGGGCATCTTTTGTTATCTGTGTCTTCTCTTTGTTGCCATTTATTATTCCATTATTCAATATAAGTGATGTCTTTCTAAAAAAATATTTCTAATATTTTGTAACTAATGTATAAAATGTAGTTCATTCCATATATTCAATTGATAAAGTCTCTTATTTTTAAAAATTTTCCTGTAGGTTCCTTTTTGAACTATTCATAGATAACATAAGAAGTAATTAGTTTCTTTTCCAGTTTTTATATTTTTCATTCTTGAGTATTGTACTGTATTAGCTAAGAGTTAAAATTTCCATTATTAGGTGAAGAGAGTCCTTCATTTCACATTGCGGGATAGAGGTTTCAACTAAATTATTTCCTTTGTTTTAAAAACTGAAAAATCAGCGCTGAATTTTATTAAGTGTTTTCTTGATGTATTGAAACTATTAATGTAATGATGTGAATATTCTAACAACACACACTTCCATTTCTGAGATAAACTCAACTTGGACATGGAGAATGTATCCTTTTAAACACTGTCATAATTTTTTTTTTACACTCTATTAGTTTAGAATAATCATTTAAAAATTGAGAAACCTCATCTATAAAATTTTCCAGCCAGGTATTTAATTTTTTGGCAGATTTGAAAAGTCATTAAATTAAAATTA
>SJYC01144570.1:0-21883 GCA_006408675.1 Madoqua kirkii | reverse complement strand
GACAATAAAGAGAATAATCTATAATTATCCACTTCATACAGCAGTTTATGAACTTTCTGAATGTGTTGATCATGTTTTCCTAAAATCAAATAAAATTTTATCTTTTGTTTTATTTTTTCTTGTTTTTCTTCAAGACAAAATTGGGGAGGGAATCACGTCCATAATATGCCAGAACACTGTCCAAGAGTAAAAAGTCAGCTCTCCTAAAAATAAATACACTTCTTCTTAGTGTTAGAAGCACAACAGTAAAATTCTCTATGCATTTTGTTACCTATAAGATGATGGAAATTAATGAAGTCAACTTCCCTATAATATGGAAACATTGTTAATAATCGACCTGCTTTTCATATAGTCACTCTCATAAAATAAATTTTTGTTTTGCAAAATAATTAATATATTCCTCAGCTCTTTTAACCGTTTTCAAAAAAATGTCTCTAAAAGATCATATGTACTTTCAGTTAAAAGAAGATAGATGTGATAGTAGAGAATTACAAAGAAAGTTGAGACTCTGAACTTCAGCATAGTATGGTTGGAAAGCTGTGAATAAATTATCAAAATCTTTGCTACATCTTTCAGATCCAATGTCTTCAACCCCATTTGGAGACATTGTCTCTTTGATGACTGTTCTGCCTGCAGTTACTCTGCCCTGCCTCAGCACTTACCATCTGCTCTCATTGCTACAGTGTACCCCAGATACTCAAGGCTCACTCGTCTCTTCACTCAAGTCTTTGCCCTAAAAGCTACTTTGCAAGAGCTTTTCTACACAGTTGTCTCTAATATACACCTATGCCTCACTATTATTTGTCTTGTATGTACACGTGTGTGTTTGTGCAAAACGCCTTCAAGAGTTTAGATAGAAAAAGGACTTTAGACACCACTCTCATGTCCCTAACACATAAGAGACTGTCTGGAATGTATTAATAATTGGGAAACACTTGTGAGTAAATTAATTTCTATGAGTACACTGAGTGGAATAGAGTCTTGCCTACTGGTTTTACAAATAAGAACCTGAGACTGAGAGAATTCACTTCTTTTCAGGGTCTTCAAGGTAGATAGATAGAAAGAAGACTGAAACCAATGAAGGAATTCTTTGGTGGATCCAGTCCAAAGGAAATATTTCAGGCAAAGTTGAACTCAATGGTGAAAAAGTCTAATTCTGATAATCCAATGAGAATGAAAAGGAACATTCAGAAGAATACTTGTAGTTGACAGAAGAGATGAAAAACACTAAATGCAAAAAGAAAGAAAGAAAGAAAGAAAGAAAGAAAGAAAGAAAGAAAGAAAGAAAGAAAGAAAGAAAGAAATACGTAATGGGCTATGAATATGCTTTATTGGAGAAGCAAAGGAATAGACACATTGATTGCTCATGGGGTAGAGATCACAATACAGATTTCATACGGGCACATGGTAAAGAAGATCAAACAATGATTCTGCTTTTCTTCTTCCAACAACATGGTATCAGCTTCAGGAAGCAAGCCTTTCCTCTGTCAGCTGTCAGTCCAGGAGGGAGATTAAGGAAGATGCAATCCATCACCATGGCCGAAGGGAGGACAATGGAAGATTCCTGGATCTTGTTTCTTGGTCCAGATGAAATCTGGTGCTGTTACTTCCACTTGGGTGGACACTTTTCCTGCCATGGTGGGCATGGTGGCCCAAGAGGGCATTTCTGCTGGCTCACTGGAGGTAGGCATGGATGAGGTGGGCAAGGCTCATGGCACTTCAATGGGCACACTATTGGAGGTGGATGGCAGAGTTCCTTGCACTGATGGTGATGCTGATGTTGATGTGGATGTGTATGGATGAGGATTGGGATGCTGGTGGTGAGACATACTTCCTGGGTCTCAGGGAATCTGAAATAGAAATAGACAACATTCTTAATAACTGTGAGTCTGATAGGTAGAACATTTAGCTGTGCAAACAACACTCCCATCACTAAGGACTCTTCTGGTTTACTAATAGAGACTTTATGTTTTTTTTTTTTTAATAGCTTCTTCACCCTTCTTCTTTTTACTATCTCTTGCCCTCAGATCTTCAGTCTTTTCTGATTAGTTTCTGCTTCTACTTCTTTCTAAAACAAAATTACCTACAAGGTGTTGTACGAATACAAACATACTTTTTTTTTTTTTTTAATAGCTTCTTCACCCTTCTTCTTTTTACTATCTCTTGCCCTCAGATCTTCAGTCTTTTCTGATTAGTTTCTGCTTCTACTTCTTTCTAAAACAAAATTACCTACAAGGTGTTGTACGAATACAAACATACTATGAAGAAGATTCTGGATAATAAACTTGTAACCAATCCCCAAACAAATCTCTACTTATTTTTCCCATGAGGTCTTGGTAGCTGGCCAAGCTGACCTGATTGTGGGCTTCTGAGGAGAAATGAAAAGGCCCAAACCAGGCACTCAGTGGGACTGAATGCTGAGAAGGGGGCATTTGGAACTCTGTGTGCTGTGCTATAGCATAGTGTCTCATCCCTCTTACTCTATCTCAGGTTAAGCCTGTGCCTCTGACTCCATTTTCTCCTCACAGTTAAGATTTCATTCATGACGAAATACCAACAATATATCCCTAAATCCTCATTATCTTCTTTTTCCCATACAGAGCACTAATTGCTTCAATTAAGTTCACTTCTACCCCTGATTAAACCCTACCATCCAAGTTCCAAAAAGATCTTTAAGAGTTGTGCTCACCAGAGGCTCCAAAGAAGATCTATATCCATCAAGACAATGGCAGCACTGTGATGGATACTCCTTTTATAAGGACCAGGCAGCTCCACCCAGGGGGACCATCCCAGGACTGGCATGATGCACTTGTTTCCCATCCCAAATACCATGTGCTTGCAATCTCAAAAATCAATGCCCCAGTCATACTGATATCACAGTTCCCTTGTCCATGCTCATCCTTCAGTGAGGAATTACAGAGTGGTTCATTTGAGACTTTGTCTCATACTTCCTGAAATCATGTCATGCACCATGTAGGAAATATGAAGAATGCTTGAGAATGGTGCTATTCTTCCATAGTTAGAAATGTTGCATCCTCCTCTTGCCAGCTCCCCAAGCATTTGTTACATAAAACTTACTAACCCATTCCATTTCATCTGTCAGCACCCAGCTTTTTGTCCATTGATGACAGAGACCAGGGTTTCCTAACTGCACATTTTAAACTCCTACCTATAGTTTTTCTAAACTCGCCTTATACCATATACTACTTCTTGACAATTAAGTGCCTTAAACCTGACCACAAAGTCTACCTTGATTTTTTAGCGCAAGCAGTCTCGTGTCAGGTGTGCTTTCATATGGCTCCATACACGGACTTGAACAGGACAACATGATCCCTCAGTTTCTAAGGCCATAAATCACAAGCTCTCACCCCTTCCTGAAGCTCTACTTTTGCAGGTTTATACACTGATCTGGACTCTGCAGACCTACGATCTGAGTCATTTGTGGTCTAGTAGAAACCCAGATTCCTCTCCTCTCATTATCTTCAAAATGAACCAAGTGTCTGGGCTATATCCATTTAGAAACCTTTCCACTAATACTCCCTAAATATCTTTCACTTCTTTCCCCTCCAACAATTAATTCAGTTGACTCCATCAGGTCCTTTATTTTAAATGACACTTAGTGTGTTTTCAGACATTCCTAGTATACTCAGGGATGAACCTCCATGAATCATTGATTCAGCCATTCAGTCTATGGGTATTTGTCCTTAAATAAATTAAATATGGGTGACATAGAACCCATTGATAACTTATTAGTATAATTCGGTGACCTACAGTAACACTTCAGCTAATAATATTTACTTTGCCTCTCAGTGAAAAACTTGAGTACCTTGGCTATCAATTCAGTTCAGTACCATTCAGTCACTAAGTCATGTCTGACTATGTGACTCCATGAATCTGCACTACCCCAGGCTTCCCTGTCCCTCACCAGCTCTCTGAACTTGCTCAAACTCATGTCCATCAAGTTGGTGATGTCATCCAAACATCACATCCTCTGTCATCCTCTTTTCCTCCTGCCTTCAATCTTTCCCATCATCAGGATATTTTCCAGTGAGTCTGTTCTTCACATCAAGTGGCCAAATTATTGGCACTTCAGCCTCAGCATCAGTCCTTCCAATGAATATTCAGGACTGATTATCTTTACTATTGACTGGTTGGATCTTCTTGCAGCCCAAGGGACTCTCAAGAGTATTCTCCAACATCACAGTTCAAAAGCATCAGTTATCTGGCACTCAGCTTTCTTTATGGTCCAACTCACAAACCCATACATGAATGACTACTGGAAAAAATCATAGTTTTGACTAGATAGCCTTTGTTGCAAAGTAATGTCTCTGCTTTTTAATATGCTGTCTAGGTTGTTCATAGCTTTTCTTCCGGGGGGCAAGTGTCTTTTAATTTCATGGCTGCAGTCACCATCTGTAGTGATTTGGAGAGCAAGAAAATAAAGTCTCTTACTGTTTTCATTGTTTCCCCATCTTTTTTGCCATAAAGTGATGGGACAAGTGCCATGATCTTAGTTTTCTGAATGTTGAGTTTTAAGCCAACTTTTTCACTCTCCTCTTTCACTTTCATCAAGAGGCTCTTTAGTTCTTCTTCACTTTCTGCCATAAGGGTGGTGTCATTTGCATATCTGAAGTTATTGGTATTTCTTCTGGCAATCTTGATTCCAGCTTGTGCTTCATCCAGTCCAGCATTTCTCATGAGGTACTCTGCATATATGTTATATAAGCCTTGTGACAATATACAGGCTTGATGCACTTCTTTCCCAATTTTGAACCAGTCCATTGTTCCATGTCTGGTTGTAACCGTTGTTTCTTGACTTACATACACATTTCTCTGGAGGCAGGTAAGATGGTCTGGTATTCCCATCTTTTTAAGAATTTTCCACAATTTGTCTTGTTTTACACAGTCAAAAGCTTTAGCGCAGTAAATGAAGCAGAAGTAGATACTTTTGGAATTCTCTTGGCTTTTATATGATCCAACAGATTTTGTTAATTTTATCTCTGGTTCCTCTGCCTTTTCATTTATTTTTAAAAATTGATTATTTTAATTGGATGATAACTTTACAACATTGTGGTGTTTTTTGCCTCACACTGAATCGGTATGAATCAGCCAGGATGCACATGTGTCCACCTATCCTGAACTTAACTTTCACCTCCCTCCCCACCCCATCCGTCTCAGTTGTCCCAGAGCACCGGCCTTGAGTGCGCTGCTTCATGCATTCAACTTGCGCTGGTCATCTGTTTTACATATGGTGATATACATGTTTCAATGCTATTCTCTCAAATCCTCCCACCCTTGCCTTCTCCCACGTAGTCCAAAAGTCTATTCTTTACATCTATGTTTCTTTTGTTGCCTTGCATATAGGATCATTATTATTGTCTTTCTAAATTCCATATATATGCATTAATATACTGTATTGGTGTTTTTCTGACTTACTTCACTCTGCATAATAGACTCTAGTTTCATCCACCTCATTAGAACTGACTCAAATGTGTTCTTTTTTAAACCTGAGTAATAATCCATTGTATATATGTAACACAACTTTCTTATCTATTAGCCTGCTGATGGACATGTAGGTTGCTTCATACCTACCTGTTGTAAACAGTGCTGCCATGAACATTGGGGTACACTTGTCTCTTTCAATTCTAGTTTCCTCAATGTGTATGCCCAGCAGTGGGAGTGCTCCATCATATGGCAGGTCTATTTCCAATTTTTAAAAGCATCTCCACACTGTTCTCCAGAGTTCCTGTACCAGTTTGCATTGCCATCAATGGTGTAAGAGGGTTTCCATTTCTCCGCACCCTCTCCAGCATTTATTGTTTATAGACTTTTTGATGATGGCCATTCTGACTCACAAGAGATGATACCTCATTGTGGTTTTTATTTGCATTTCTCTAGTAATGAGTGATGTTGAGTATCTTTTCATGTGTTTGTCAGCCCTAGTTCCTGGTCTGGTCTTAGATTTAGATCTTTAATCCATTTTGAGTTTATTTTTTTGTGTGGTGTCAGAAAATGTTTCACTTTCATTCTTTTACACGTGGTTGACCAGTTTTGCCAGCACCAGTTGTTAAAGAGATTGTCTTTATCCATGGTAAATTTTTGCCTCCTCTGACAAAGATAAGGTGTCTGGAGTGTGGATTTATCTCTGGTCTTTCTATTTTGTTCCATTGATCTGTATTTCTGTCTTTGTGCCAGTACCATATTGTCCTGATGAGAGTAGCTTTGTAATATAGTTTGAAGTCAGGAAGCTTGATTCCTCCGTTTCCATTTTTCTCTCTCAATATTGCTTTGGCTATTTGAGCTTTTTGTGTTTCCATACAAAATGTGAATTATTTGTTCTAGTTCTGTGAAAAATACCATTGGTAACTTGAAACAGATTGCACTGAATCTATAGATTGTTTTGGGTAGTATGCTTATTTTCATTTCATTGTTTCTTCCAATCTACAACCATGGTATATTTCTCCATCTATTTGATATCTTTCATCAGTGCTTTATAATTTTCTTTATTTAGGTCTTTTGTTTCTTTAGGTAAATTTATTCCTAGGTATTTTATTTTTTTGTTGTTGTTATAATGGTTAGTGTGATTGAATCCTTAATTTCTCTTTCTGTTACTTCATCATTACTGTTTAAAAATGCAAAGGAGTTCTGTGTATTAATTTTATATCCTGCCACTTTACTATATTAATCAATTAGCTCTAGCAAATTTCTGGCAGCATCTTTAGGGTTTTCTATGTAAAGGATCATGTCGTCTGCAAACAGTGAGTTTTACTTCTTCTTTCCCAGTCTGGATTCCATTTATTTTTTTTTCATCTATGACTGCTGTGCTAGGACTTCCAAAACTATGTTGAATAGTGGTGAGAGTGGGCACCAATGTCTTGTTTGTTATTTTAGAGGAATTGCTTTCAGTTTTTTGCCATTGAGAATAAAGTTTGCTGTGGGTTTGTCATATATGGCTTTTATTATGTTGAGGAAATCTATATGCAGATCAGGAAGCAACAGTTAGAACTGGACATGGAACGGCAGACTGGTTCCAAATAGGAAAAGGAGTACGCCAAGGCTGTTTATTGTTACCCTGCTTATTTAACTTATATGCAGAGTATATCATGAGAAATGCTGGGCTGGAAGAAACACAAGCTGGAATCAAGGTTTCTGGGAGAAATATCATAACTTCAGATATGCAGATGATACCACTCTTATGGCAGAAAGTAAAGAGGAACTCAAAAGCCTCTTGATGAAAGTGAAAGAGGAGAGTGAAAAAGTTGGCTTAAAGCTCAACATTCAGAAAACTAAGATCATGGCTTCTGGTCTCATCACTTCATGGGAAATAGATGGAGAAACAGTGGAAACAGTGGCTGCCTTTATTTTGGGAGGGGGGGGAGGCTCCAAAATCACTTCATCCATGAAATTAAAAGATGCTCAGTCTTTGTAAGGAAAGTTATGACCAACCTAGATAGCATATTGAAAAGCAGAGACATTACTTTGCCAACAAAGGTCTGTCTAGTCAAGGCTATGGTTTTTCCAGTGGTCATGTATGGATGTGAAAGTTGGACTGTGAAGAAAGCTGAGTGCCAAAGAATTGATGCTTTTGAACTGTGGTGTTGGAGAAGACTCTTGAGAGTCCCTTGGACTGCAAGGAGATCCAACCAGTCCATTCTAAAGGTGATCAGTCCTGGGTGTTCTTTGGAAGGACTGATGCTAAAGCTGAAACTCCAGTACTTTGGCCACCTCATGCAAAGAGTTGACTCATTGGAAAAGACTCTGATGCTGAGAGGGATTGGGGGCAGGAGGAGAAGGGGACAACAGAGGATGAAATGACTGGATGGCATCACCAACTTGATGGACATGAGTTTGGGTGAACTCCAGAAGTTGGCGATGGACAGGAGGCCTGGTGTGCTGCAATTCATGGGATCTCAAAGAGTCAACACGACTGAGTGACTCAATTGAACTGATGTTCCTTCTATCACATTGTGATCAGAAGAGATGCTCGAAATCATTTAATTAAAAAAAATTTCCCAAGACTAGATTTGTGGCCCAGGTTGCGATCTATCCTGAAAAATATTCCATGTGCACTTGAGAAAAATGTGAAATCCATTTTTTCGGAGGTGAAATGCCCTGTAGATATCAACTAGGTCTAACTGGTTCATTGTATCATTTAAATATTGTGTTCCTTGCTAATTTTCTGTTTGATTGATCTATCCATAGATGTGAGTACGGTATTAAAGTTCCCCATTGTTATTGTGTTACTGCTTATTCCATGTGCACTTGAGAAAAATGTG
This sequence comes from Madoqua kirkii, assembly GCA_006408675.1. Lineage (NCBI taxonomy): Eukaryota > Metazoa > Chordata > Mammalia > Artiodactyla > Bovidae > Madoqua > Madoqua kirkii. Next base: position 13,607 of record SJYC01144570.1, on the reverse strand, counting down.
AAATCCATTTTTTCGGAGGTGAAATGCCCTGTAGATATCAACTAGGTCTAACTGGTTCATTGTATCATTTAAATATTGTGTTCCTTGCTAATTTTCTGTTTGATTGATCTATCCATAGATGTGAGTACGGTATTAAAGTTCCCCATTGTTATTGTGTTACTGCTAATTTCCCTTTCATACTTGTTAGTATTTACATTATGTATTGAGGTGCTTGTATGTTGGGGCATATATATTTATAATTGTTATATCTTCTTCTTGGATTGATCTTTTGATCATTATGTAGTGTTCTTCTTTGTCTCTTATCATGGTGTTTGTTTTAAAGTCTATTTTATCTGATATGAGTATTGCTACTCTTGCTTTCTTTTGGTCTCTATTTGCATGAAATATCTTTTTCCAGTCCATTACTTTCAGTCTGTATGTGTCGCTGGGTTTGAGAGGGCCTCTTTTAGACAGCATATAGAGGGGTCTCATTTTTGTATACATTTGACCAGTCTTTGTCTTTTGGTTGGAGCATTTAACCCATTTATATTTAAGGTAATTATTGATAAGTATAATCCCACTACCATTTACTCGGTGTTTTAGGTTCAAGTTTATATATCCTTTCTGTGTTTCCTGTCTAGGGAAAATCATTTAGCATTTGTTGAAGAACTGGTGATGGTGCTGAATTCTCTCAGCTTTTGCTTGTCTGTAAAGCTTTTTATTTCTCCTTCATATTTAAGTGAGATCCTTGCTGAGTACAGTAATCTTTGTTGTAGTTTTTTCCCTTTCATCACTTTAAGTATGCCCTGCCACTCTCTTCTGTCCTGAAGAGTTTCTGTTGGAAGATAAGCTGTTATCTTTATGGGGCTCCCCTTACGTGTTACTTATTGCTTTTCTCTTGCTGCTTTTAATATTTGCTATTTGTGTTTGATCTTTGTTAGTTTCATTAATATGTGTCTTGTGGAGTCTTGGGGTGTTGAATATGTGTCTTGGGGTGTTCCCCATTTTAGGGAAGTTTTTGACTATTATCTCCTCAAGTATTTTCTCATGCCCTTTCTTTGTGTCTTCTTCTTCTGGGACATCTATGATTTGAATGTTGGGCATTTAACATTGTTCCAGAGGTCTCTGAAGTTGTCCTCATTTCTTTTAATTCTTTTTCTTTTTTTCTTCCCTGCTTCATTTATTTCCACCATTCTATTTTCCACCTCACTTATCCTCTCTTCTGCCTCAGCTATTCTGCTGCTGGTTCCCTCCAGGGTGTTTTTAATCTCAGTTATAGTATTGTTCTTTATTGATCATCTCTTCTTTATTTATTATAGGTCCTTGTTAAACATTTCTTGCATCTTCTCAATCCTTGTCTCTAGTCTATTTATTTGTACTTCAATTATGTTTTCAAGACTTTGGATCATCTTTACTATCATTATTCTGATTTCTTTTTGGGGTAGACTTCATGCCTCCTCTTTTGTTAGATTTGGTGGGTTTTTATCATGTTACTTCAGCTGCTGAATATTCCTCTGCTTTTCATTTTGTTTAGATTGATATGTTTGGGGTGCCCTTTCTGAAGGCTGGAAGTTCATGGTTCCTTTTAATTGTGGAGTCCACTCCCTGTGGGTAGGGTTGGATTAGTGGCCTGTCAAGGTTTCCTGGTTGGGGAAGCTTGCATCTGTGTTCTGGTGAGTGGAGCAGGGTCTCTTCTCTCTAGAGTGCAAAGAGGTGTCTAGTAGTGAGTTTTTGAGATGTCTATCAGTTTGGTATGGTTTTGGGCAGCCTGTTTTTTAATGTTCAGGGTTTTGTTCCTATTGCTGGAGAATTAGCATGGTATGTCTTGCACTGGAATTTTCTGGCTCTTGGGTGGAGCTTGGTTTCAGTGTAGGTATGGAGGATATTCAAAAGCAGGGACATTACTTTGCCAACAAAGGTCCATCTAGTCAAGGCTATGGTTTTTCCAGTAGTCATGTATGGATGTGAAAGTTGGACGATGAAGAAAGCTGAGTGGTGAAGAATTGATGCTTTTGAACTATGGTGTTGGAGAAGACTCTTGAGAGTTCCTTGGACTGCAAGGAGATCCGACTGATGCTAAAGCTGAAACTCTAGTACTTTGGCCATCTCATGTGAAGAGTTGACTCATTGGAAAAGACTCTGATGCTGGGAGGGATTAGTGGCAGGAGGAGAAGGGGACAATAGAGGATGAGATGGCTGGATGGCATCACTGACTCAGTGGACCTGAGTTTGGGTGAACTCCAGGAGTTGGTGATGGACAGGGAAGCCTGGAGCGCTGCAGTTCATGGGATCACAAAGAGTTGGACATGACTGAGCAACTGAACTGAACTGAACTGAACTGATGGGGACTTTTGGGTGAGCTCTTGACTTATTTTTCCCTGGAGTCCGAATTTCTCTGAAATTCTAAAGTTCTGAATTTGAGCCCCTTGCCTCTGGGTTTTGGTACTTCTCTTGCAGTAGCCTCAAGACTTCTCCATCCATACAGGATAGAAGGTAAAACCCTTAGGTTAATGGTGAAACAACTCTTGACATCCAGGAACACCCAGAGAGATTCACAGAGTTATATAGAGAAGAGAAGAGGGAGGAAAGAGATAGAAGTGACCCAGCGGAGAAAGGGGAGAGTCAAAAGTGGAGAAAAAAATCAAGCCAATAACCAAATCCCTAAGTGACAATGTATACAGAAGATTAGATTCTTAAAGGTACACAATTGATAGCAAATATCAAAAAGCAAAATTAAAAACCTAAAATAGACTTTAAAATCTCAAAACTATTATGTAAAAAATAGAAAACAAAATTAATCACTAAAATTCAAACTATATATAGAATTTGGTTTTAAAACATAAGGTTTTAAAAAATTTTAGAAAGGTAATAGTAAGCTATAGAAATGAGAGTTAATGGAGTAATAAACAACTAAAATTTAAAAATCTTTAAAAATTAAAAAGTGGTAATAGTAAAAATATATCTAGGAATTTCTCTGGAGCTGATGTGAGCAGTGTGGGGTCATTTCAGTATCAGATAGTCCTTTGTTCCAGCTTGCATTTTTTCCTCAAGGTCTATAGCTGCTCCTCAAATGCACAGTCTCAGCATTAACCTCAGAGTTTTAATCTGTTGCACCTGTCACTTCTGGAGTGATTCCCCCCTTTTTGTTTATTTTTGCTTCCTCTGTTTGCAAGTCTCTTCAGTGTCTAACTTCTGCCCTAACATGAGGTGCAAAGGTGGCCACTTGTTTAGGCTCACTTGTTCAGTTGTGCTGGGGAGAGGAAGGAAACCTGCAAACAAATACCACTGGCATGTTGAGAAGTGTTTGCAGTGCGTGGACCACACTAGGTTTGCCACAGCACAAGGCAGTATGTACTTTCTGGGTCCGCACTGCTCAGGCTCCAGGGTGCTCTGTAAGGGGACTATCCCAAGTGGCCTGCTTTTTATGTACTTCCCAGGTCTAAACTGCTCAGGTTCTTGGGTGCGCTGCAAGGGCATAGACCCAGAAGGGCTGTGTGTTTTGTGCCCTCCCAGGTCCAAGCCACTCAGGTGACTGGGTGCTGGCCAGCACACTCTGCCAGGTGGGCCACGCATCTTATGCACCTCGCTAGTCCCTGCCACTCAGTTTCCTGAGTGTGCTGCGAAGACACCCTCCCAGGTGTGCCGTGTGTCTCCTCTGGGGAGCTGATCTTGGGCTGTGACACTCCTGGCAGATGTGTACCATCCAGGATCCCAGGAAGATGTGATTAGCAACTGGCAGCCTTCTCACAGTTTGGTGGAAACTGATCTTTAGGGCCGAGATAGTAGCAGCCACTTGCCTTTTGGCTCTTTCTGTGGTGCACCTGCCCCTGCCTCCAGTGACAAGAGGGCTCTAAATGGCATACAGCTACTCTCCTTTGGTATTTGCCAGGGCACAATTCTTTGTTCTATGAGCACACCAGGGGTCACCATGCAGCTTTAAGTCTTTCAATGGAAAGGGGCTTTTTTTTTTTAATTTTTTTCTCTGGCCATCCCATGATTTCGGTTGCTATGTCACCTTAGCCCCCGCAGATTTTCCTCAGAGCACTCAAGGCCAGTCCTTACCCTAAGGACCAACAGTGCAGCCCACGCCTCCCTGCCCAGCCCCCAGTTGCTGCTGGTGGATGTGAGTGGCTGAGCCACTTTTCTGCTAATAGTTGCAGCTGGCACATATTCTGTACATTTTTTTTCTCATTATGTTGCCCTCTGAGATTTCAAAGTACCTCACACACACACCTGTGAGAGGGTTTCCTATTGTGTGGAAACTTCTCCTCCATGACTCCCTACCCAGGATGGGTCTCCATCCCTAAATCCCTTATCTCTGTTTTCATCTTTTATAATCTGTCCTACCTCATTTTGAGGAGTTTGGCCTGTCTTTCTGGGTGCCTGATGTCCTCCACCAGTGTTCAGAGTTGTTTTGTGAAAGTTGCTCAACATTCAAAAGATTGTTTGGTGAATTTGTTGGGAGAAAGTGGTCTTCCCATCCTATTCCTCCACCATTTTGGGACCATCTTCCCTCTCTGCCTTTTCCAAATCCAGCCTGAACATCTCGAAGTTCTTGGTTCATGTACTGTTGAAGCCCAGTTTGGAGAACTTTCAGTATTACTTTTCTAGCATGTGAGATGAGTGCAACTGTGTGGTACTTTGAATATCCTTTAGCATTGCCTTTCTTTGGGACTGGAATAAAAACTGACCTTTACCAGTCTTGTGGCCACTGGTGACTTTTCCAAATTTGCTGCCATATTGAATACAGCAGTTTCAAAGCATCATTTCAGGATTTGGAATAGCTCAGCTAGAATGCCATCACCTCCACTAGCTTTGTTCTTAGTGATGCTTCCTAAGGCCCATTTTACTTCACATTCCAGGTTGTCTGGCTCACGCCATCGTGGTTGTCTCAGTCATGAATATCTTTTTTTGTATAGTTCTTCTCTGTATTCTTGCCACCTTTTCTTCATATTTTCTGCTTCTATTAGGTCCATACCATTTCTCTCCTTTATTGTGTACGTCTTTGCATGAAATGTTCCCTTGGTGTCTTTAATTTTCTTGAAGATATTTTTAGTCTTACACATACTATTTTTTTTCTATTTCTTTGCATCGATCATTAAGGAGGGCTTTCTTAGCTCTCCTTGCTATTCATTGGAACTCTGTATTCAGATGAGTGTATCTTTCCTTTTCTCCATCGCCTTTCACTTCTCTTTTCTCAGCTATTTGCAAGGCCTCCTCAGATAACCATTTATCCTTTTTGCATTTCTTTTTCTTGGGAATGGTTTTGGTCATTACCTCCTGTACAATGTTACAAAACCCCTTCCATGGTTCTTCAGGCACTCTCTCAGATCTAATCCCTTGAATCTACTTGTCACTTTCACTGTACAATTATAAGGGATTTGATTTAGGTCATACTGAATGGCCTAGTGGTTTTCCCTACTTTCTTCAATTTAAGACTGAATATGGCAATAAAGTGTTAATGATCTGAGCCACCATCAGCTCCCATTCTTGTTTTTGCTGACTGTATAGAGCTTCTCCATCTTCAGCTGCAAAGAATATAATCAATCCGATTTTGGTATTGACCAATTGGTGATGTCCTTGTGTAGAGTTGACTGTTGTGTTGTTGGAAAAGGGTGTTTGCTATGACCAGCAAAACTCTGTTAGCCTTTGCCCTGCTTCCTTTTGTACATCTATGTGTACCTGCACTTTATGACATTAAACATTTTCCAACCTCCATGAAGATCAGCTCACTTTCACAGTTGTAATTAGAGATAAAAACTATATCTGCCCCATATTTGGCTACAAAAGCAATAAGATGCCTAATAAGAGGCACATTACACAGTCTGTCTTAAGGACGTATGAGTGCTCATATATCTGAAAGATGTTAATTTCCAAAATATATAAGAAAGTTCTACAACATAACAGCAAGTATTTTTTTAACAAACTTAGTTTTAGATAGGCAGGGGACGTGAGTAAAGTTCTTTTTAAAGAAGACATATAAATAACCACAGGTACATGAAAAAGGAGTTTAATATCACCACCGATCAACAGGAAAATGCAAATCAAAAACACAATGACATATCACTTCACACCTGTTAGAATGACTGTTAAAAAAAATAATAAGAAACTTTGGTGAGGTTGTGAAGATATACAGAACCTTTGTACCTGTTAGTAGGATGGCAAAATGGTTCAACTATTATGAAAAATATGAAGGCTACTCAAAAATTGAAAACATTGAATTTTCACATGATTTATCCACTTCACATTTTGTATTTATCCAACATAATCTAAATCAGGATCTTCAAAACATTAGCACTTCCAACTTCATTTCAGCAATACTCACAGTAGCCATGATGTGCTAACAACCCAAGTGTCCATCAGCAGATGAAATGATAAATAAAATGTAGTGTGTATACTTACACACACACCACACACACACACACACACACACACACACACACACAATGGATTATTATCCCTCCTTAAAAAGAGAGAAATTCTGCCATATGATACAACATGAAGCAACCTGGAAGATATGCCAAGGGAGATAAGCCAGACAAAGGGGGACAAATACTGCATGAATCCCCTTATATGAGGTATCAAAATCAGTCAAACTCATTGAAGTAAAGAAGAGAATAGTAGTTGTCAGAAACTATGAGGAAAGCAAAATAGGGTTTTACTAACCAAGAGGTATAATATTGCAGTCCTGCAAGGTGAACCAGTTTGAGAGATCGGCTTACTATATAAAGCTTGTATAGAAAAACACTATATACACTTAAAATACTGCTAAGAGAATACATCTCATGTTAAATGTTCTTAACACAATCAGTTCAGTTGAGTTGCTCAGTTGTTTTTGACTCTTTTCAGCCCTATGGGCTGCAGCACACCAGGACTCCTGTCCATCACCAACTCCAGGAGTTTACTCAAACTCTTGTCCATTGAGTTGGTGGTGCCATCCAACCATATCATCCTCTGTAATCCCCTTATCCTCCTGCCCCCAATCCCTCCCAGCATCAGGGTCTTTTCCAATGAGAAGACCCAGGTGGCCAAAGTATTGGAGTTTCAGCTTCCACATCAGTCCTTCCGAAGAATATTCAGGACTGATCTCCTTTAGGATGGACTGCTTGGATCTCCTTGCAGTCCAAGGGACTCTCAAGAGTCTTCTCCAACACCACAGTCCAAAAGCATCAGTTCTTCAGAGCTCAGCTTTCTTTATAGTCTCACACCCAAACATGATGACTGGAAAAACCATAGCTTTGACTAGACAGACCTTTGTTGGCAAAGTAATGCCTCTGCTTTTTAATATGCTGTCTAATTTGGTCATAACTTTTCTTGCAGGAGTAAGCGTCTTTAAATTTCATGGCTGCAGTCACCATCTGCAGTGATTTTGGAGCCCAAGAAAATACAGTCTCTCACTGTTTCCTATGTTTCTCCATCTATCTGCCATGAAGTGATGGGACCAGATGCCATGATCTTAGTTTTCTGAATGTTGAGTTTTAAGCCAACTTTTTCACTCTCCTCTTTCACTTTCATCAAGAGGCTCTTTAGTTCTTCTTCGCTTTCTGCCTTAAGGGTGGTATCGTTTGAATATCTGAGGTTACTGATATTTCTTAACACAATAAAACTTTTTAAAAAGGAAATTGATAAAGCTTCTATGGAGAAAAATATGAAGATTCTCTAGAAAACTAGGACTAAAACTAACATATGACCCAGAAATTCCACTTTGAGGCATAGGTTCTGAGAAAACCATAATTAAAAAAACATCTACCCAGTGTTCATTGCAGCACTATTTCCAATTGCAACCTAGATATCCATCAACACATTAATGGATGAAGAAGTTACATATATTTACAATGCAATGTTACTCAGCCATAAAAGGAATAAATCTGAGTCAGTTGAACCTAAGTGGACAACTCTAGAGCCTGTTGTACAGGGTGAAGTAAGTCAGAAAAACAAATAGCCTATATTAACGCATATACATGGAATCTAGAAGAATGGTACTGATGAACCTCTTTTCAGGGCAGGAATAGAAATGCAGACTTATGGAATGGACTTATGAACACAGAAGGAGAAACAATTTGTGGGACGAATTGAGAAGGTAGGATTAAAATACATGCATTGCCATGTATAGAATACATGACTGATGGGAAACTGATATAGAGCATATGGGGCTCAGCATTGTGCTCTATGACCATCTAGAGAGGTGGGGGGCAGTGTGGTGGAAGTGAGGCACAAGGAGGAGGGCTATATATATACTTAAAGCTGATCCACATTGTTGTATGGAAGAAACCAACAGAATATCATATAGCAATTACCCTCCAATTAAAAATATAAATTTTAAGGAAAGAAATGTGAGCTTGAAAAGGTAGAAAAACTAATAAGAGTTATGAATAGCTACTCACAATAACTATATAATATTAAATATACCTCAAAATGTGATTGCAAGAGTATTGCTTAGAAGGGCCCCTCAAAACTCCTCTGTCTTCCACTCTCTCCCAGATTTGCTGAATACCATGTCCATTGATTTGGTGATGCTAACCAACCATCTCATCCTTTCCCATCCCCTTTTCCTTTTGCTTTCCAGCTTTCCCAGCTTCAGGGCCTTTTCTAATGAGTCAGTTCTTTGCATGAGGCAGCAGAAGTATTGGAGCTTCAGCTTCAGCAACAGTCTTTCCAATGACTGTTCAGCTTGATTCCTTTATGATTGAGGGTTTGATCTTCTTGCAGTCCCAGAGACTCTCAAGAGTTTTCTCCAGCACCACAATTCAAAAGTATCAATTCTTCAGTGCTAAGTCTTCTTTTTGGAACAATTCTCACATCTGTTCAGTTCAGTTCAGTCACTCATTCATGTCCAACTCTGTGACCCCATGAATCGCAGCACACCAGGCCTCCCTGTCCATCACCAACTCCTGGAGTTCACTCAGACTCACATCCATTGAGTCAGTGATGCCATCCAGCCATCTCATCCTCTGTCGTCCCCTTCTCCTCCTGCCCCCAATCCCTCCCAGCATCAGAGTCTTTTCCAATGACTCAACTCTTCACATGAGGTGGCCAAAGTACTGGAGTTTCAGCTTTAGCATCATTCCCTCCAAAGAAATCCCAGGGCTGATCTCCTTCAGAATGGACTGGTTGGATCTCCTTACAGTCCAAGGGACTCTCAAGAGTCTTCAACACCACACTTCAAAAGCATCAATTCTTTGGGTCTCAACCTTCTTCACAGTCTAACTCTCACGTCCATACATGACTACTGGAAAAATCATAGCCTTGACTAGACGGACCTTAGTCGGTAAAGTAATGTCTCTGCTTTTGAATATACTATCTAGGTTGGTCATAACTTTTCTTCCAAGGAGTAAGCATCTTTTAATTTCATGTCTGCAGTCACCATCTGCAATGATTTTGGAGCCCCCCCCCCAAAAAAAAAAAGTCTGACACTTTTTCCGCTATTTCCCCATCTACTTCCCATGAAGTGATGGGACCGGATGCCATGATCTTCATTATCTGAATGTTGAGCTTTAAGCCAACTATTTTACTCTCCTCTTTCACTTTCATCAAGAGGCTTTTGAGTTCCTCTTCACTTTCTGCCATAAGGGTGGTGTCATCTGCATATCTGAAGTTATTGATATTTCTCCTGGCAATCTTGATTCCAGCTTGTGTTTCTTCCAGTCCAGCGTTTCTCATGATGTACTCTGCATAGAAGTTAAATAAGCAGGGTGACAATATACAGCCTTGACGTACTCCTTTTCCTATTTGGAACCAGTCTGTTGTTCCATGTCCAGTTCTAACACTTGCTTCCTGACCTGCATACAGATTTCTCAAGAGGCAGATCAGGCAGGTCTTGTATTCCCATCTCTTTCAGAATTTTTCAGAGTTTATTGTGATTCACACAGTCAAAGGCTTTGGCATAGTCAATAAAGCAGAAATAGATGTTTTTCTGGAACTCTCTTGCGTTTTTAATGATCCAGCAGATGTTGGCAATTTGATCTCTGGTTCCTCTGCCTTTTCTAAAACCAGCTTGAACATCAGGAAGTTCACGGTTCACATACTGCTGAAGCTTAGCTTGGAGAATTTTGAGTATTACTTTACTAGCATGAGAGATGATTGCAATTGTGCTGTAGTTTGAGCATTCCTTTGTATAGTTTTGACTATACAAATCTTTTTGGGCAAATTGTATCTTTGGTATTTAATAACATTGTCTAGTTTTGTCATTGCTTTCCTGGCAGTGACAGTCTGCAGTAATTTTTGAGCACATAAAATCTGTTACTGTTTCTAATTTTTCTCCTATTTACCATGAAATGTTGTCATTAGATGCTGTGACCTTAGTTTTTTTAATGTTGGTTTCCAAGCCACTCTCCTCTATCACCCTCATCAAAATTACTTCTACTTCAATTTCTGCCATTATAGTGGTATCAGCTGCATATCCAAGGTTGTTATTTTTCCCAGGAATCTTGGTCCAACTTGTGATTCTTCCAACCTGGCATTTTCCATGATGTACTCTGCATGTAAGTTAAATATACAGCCTTGTCATACTCCTTTCCCAATTTTGAACCAGTACTTTGTTCCATGTTCTGTTCTAACTGTTCTTCTTGACTTGCACACGGGTTTCTCAGGAGACAGGTAAGGTGGTCTGGTACTCCAGTCTCATGAATAATTTTCCAGTTTGTTGTGATTCACACATTCAAAGGCTTTAGCATAGTGAATGAATCAGAAGTATATATATTTCTGGAATTTTCTTGTTCTATCCATGATTCAACAGTGGTTGGCAATTTGATATCTGGTTCCTCTGCCTTTTTCACCTCAGCTTATATATTTTGAAGATTTTGGTTCATGTACTACTGAGGCCTAGTATGAAGGATTTTGAGCATAATCTTGCTAGCATGTGAAATGAGTACAATTGTATGGTAGTTTGAACATTCTTTGCGATTGGAATGAAAACTAAACTTTTCTAGTCCAGTGGCCTCTTTTGTACTTTCCGAATTTGCTGACATTTTGAGTGCAGCACTTTAACAGCATTAAGGTTTTAAATAGATCAGCTGGAATTTTATCACCTTCAGTAGCTTTGTTTGTGTTCTTTGGAAGTAATGATACTGAAGTTGAAACTCTAGTACTTTGGCCACCTCATGCGAAGAGTTGTCTCATTGGGAAAGACTCTGATGCTGGGAGGGATTAGGGGCAGGAGGAGAAGGGGACGACAGAGGATGAGATGGCTGGATGGCATCACCTACTTGATGGATGTGTGTTTGAGTGAACTCTGAGAGTTGGTGACGGACATTGAAGCCTGGTGTGCTGCAATACATGGGTCACAAAAAGTCGGATATGACTGAGCTACTGAACTGAACCAGACTGAAGTTCCACTTGATTTCACACTCCATGATGTCTGGTGCTATGTGAACGATCACACCATTGTGGTTATCTCCACTATTATGACCTCTTGTGTATAGTTCTTCTTGCCACCTCTCCTTAATTTCTTTTGCTTCTGTTAGGTCCTTTTCATTTCTGTTCTTAACTGTGTGCATCCTTGCAGGAGATATTCCCTTCGTATCACCAATTTTCTTCAAGGAATCTCTGGTCTTTCCCATTCTATTGTTTACCTCTATTTTTTTTTTTTTACATTGTTCATTGAAGCAGGGTGTTTACAATGATCAGCACATTCTCTTGACAAAATTCTGTTAGCCATAGTCCTGCTTCATTTTGTACTCCAAGGCCAAACTTGCCTGTTTTTCCGGGTATCTCTTAACATCCTACTTTTGCATTCCAATCCCCTATGATGAAAAGGATATCTTTCCTCGGTGCTAGTTCCAGAAGAAGTTGTATGTCTTCATCCAACTGCTCAGCTTCATTCCCTGCATCAGTGGTTGGGGCACATACTTGGATTACTGTGATGTCAAATTGTTTTCCTTGGGAATGAACTGAGATCATAATGTTGTTTTTGAGGTTGCATCCAAGTACTGCTTTTGGACTCTTTTATTAACTTATGAGAGCTACTCCATTTCTTGTATGGGTTCTTGCCCACAGTAGTAGATATAATTAATGGTCATCTGAATGATATTCACCACTTCCCCTCTATTTTAGTTCACTAATTCCTAAGAGTTGATGTTCAATGTTCCTATCTCTGCCTTGACCACTTCCAATTTTCCTTGATTTATGGACCTAACATTCCAGATTCTTATGCAGTATTTACAGCATCTAATAAGAAAGTTGGAATTTTATCCTCTGCCTCTAATTTTATTGAGAAAGGAAATGGGCTGAAAATGAAGCCATCATAAAAATTCTGGGATTTTCAATGACCCCCTCCTTGGGCTAAATTACTTACCAAGAGCAGCTCACAGAACCCATGGAAATAGTTCAGATACGCTCAGTGCTTTATTATAAAATGATAGGATAACATACAGATGAGAATCCAAACAGCCTGAGTTGCAGTGAGAGTGGCACACCTGGAAAGGGCATGGAAGCTCGGTGCCCCGGCAGCATATTTCCTCTGTGCATTTCTTCTGTTTGGATGCTCATCTGTATCCAAGGAAGGGGTCATTAAACCTCCTGTCTGTAATTAGTTGATCAGAAGCACAGGAGACGACCTGGACTTTGTACTGGTACCTGAAGTGGGATAAGGGGTTAGTCTTGAAGAACTGAACACTTAATCTATGGCATTTGAGGCTATCTGCAAATAAACAGTGCCAGAATTAAGTTGAATTGTAGAATGCCCAATTAGTGTTCAAGAATTGTTTGGTAGTTTTGGGAAACCCTCCATACCTCTTGGGAGGAATTTGGTGCTGATAGTTTATCTTTACAACCAGAAATCGCTCTAAATTAGGAAATATGAAAGATTGATCTAATATTTAAGAAATATATTAATTTATCATTTTAATAAGAGATTTCACTTTCAATTTCTTAATTTTGATAGAAAAGGAATGCAACAAACAAGAATAAATATAAACAGTTTTAAAAGCTTCAATCTTTGGCTGCTGCTGCTGCTGCTAAGTCACTTCAGTCGTGTCCAACTCTGTGTGACACCATAGACGGCAGTCCACCAGGCTCCCCCATCCCTGGGATTCTCCATGCAAGAACACTGGAGTGGGTTGCCATTTCTTTCTCCAATGCATGCAAGTGAAAAGTGAAGTGAAGTCACTCAATCGTGTCCAACTCTTCGCAACCCCATGGACTACAGCCTACCAGGCTCCTCCATCCATGGGTTTCTCCCAGCAAGAGTACTGGAGCGGGTTGCCATCACCTTCAATCTTTGGAGCACGTATTAAATGTGCATTTAAAATTAGAGCATATAAATGTTGACATGAAGGGAAAATGTCAAAGAAATGTTTATGAATTAAAGATTTCTGACAAAAGATTCAGTCCTTCATAGATGCAAATATCCTTCCAGCTTGATTCAGTGAGTGGTCAAAGAACAAAAGAATCTAAGTGGTATATGTTATCATTTCTAAGAGAAAAGTATTTCCAAATATTATTCCTTATGCACTTATGATTATGCTCTATGTTTTTTGGTGGAAAATGAAAGATGCTTATTCAGAAACCTTGGAAGATTACCAATCCCACAAACCATTTCCTAAATGCCCTACATTTTATTGCTGGCATTTCATAACAGTGTTTTAAAAATAATAATAATAAAAAAAGACTCCAAATTATAGTATAAATAT
>SJYC01144569.1:0-38176 GCA_006408675.1 Madoqua kirkii | reverse complement strand
ATCTACTCACATACTTGGAAAAATGAAATATCAATAAATTTCAAAGAATAATGTCATGAAAAGCATATTGATAATCAATGCACAGTTAAATTAGAAGTAAAATTTTAAAGTATTTAGTCATTTATTTTAATGTTTAAGTATTTTAAAAAATTTTTATTTTATTTTTATTTGGAGTATAGTTACTTTTCAATATTTTGATGATCTCTGCATATTTCAACATGAATCATAGGTATACATATGTCCCTTCTCTCTTAACCTCCTTTCCCCCTCCCTCTTAATCCTATCTCGAGTTTTTCACAGAGCACTGGCCTAGGATTTCCTGTTTCATACAGCAAATGCCCACTGGTCGCCTACTTTACATATGGTAATGTACCTGTTTCAGTGCCACTCCCCCAGGTTTTATCACCCGTCTTTCTCCTTCACTGTGTCCAAACTTCTGTAGATTTGCATCTCCAGTGCTGCTCTGACAGGTTTATGAGTATCATCTTTCTAGATTCTGTATACATGCATTATATTCCATGTATGTCTTCCTCTTTCTGACTTACTTCACTTTGTATAATAAGCTCTAGGTTTATCCATCTCATCAGAACTGACTCAAACACATTACTTTTTATAGCTGAGTAATATTTGACTGTGTATCTTCTCATCTTTCAATGGACATTTTGAATTGCATGTCTTAGCTATTGTAAATATTGCTGCAATAAACATTGAGGCACTTGTGTCTTTTCCAATTATGATTTCCTCAGAATAGTGGGATTCCTGGGTCATATGGTAGTTTTATTCCTAGTTTTTAAAGGCATTTCCATACTTTTTTCCATAGTGGTTGTATTAATTCACATTCCTACCAACAGTGCAAGAGGATTCCCTTTTCTCCATACCCTCTCCAGTATTCATTTTTTATAGACATTTTAATAATGGTCCTTCTGAGTGGTGTGAGACCTTATTGCAGTTTTGATTTGCATCTCTTTAATAATGAGCAATGTTCAGCATTTTTTCAGGTGTTTATTAGCCATCTACATGTCTTCTTTGGAGAGATGTCTGTTTAGGTCTTCTGCCCACTTTTTGATTAGGTTGTGGTCCCAAACTCATTTTATGAGGCCACTATTACCCTGATACCAAAACCTGACAAGAATATCATGAAAAAGAAAATTGCACAGTAATATCACTAATGAATATAGATGCAAAGATCCTCAATAAAACTGTAGCAAGCAGAATCCAACAACACATTAAAAAGACCATATATTATGACCAAGTGGTCTTTATCCCAGGGATGCAAATATTCTTTAATACAGGAAATTTAAAAAAGAAAGAAAAAGAATCTTAGTTAGAAAGAAGACTTAAAACTATCAATGTTTTCAAATGACTTGATTCTTATTTAGAGAACCCTAAAGTAGCCATCAGAATATTGCTATGGCTAATCAATGATTTTAGTAAATTTTCAGGTTATAAAATTAAGTCACAGAAGTCTTTCCCACTTCTATAAATTAATAATGAAAAATCATAAAGAGAAATTAACTAAACAATCCAATTCACCAATGCCACAAGAGCAATGATATACTTAGGAATAAACTCACCTAAAGAGACAAAAGAGCTGTATGTAGAAAACTGCAAGATGCTGATGAAAGATGTCAAAGACGACAAAACAGATGGAGAGATAAACCATTTTTTTGGATTGAAGAATCAGTATTGTGAAAATGACTATCAGTTCAGTTTAGTTCAGTCGCTCAGTCGTGTCCGACTCTTGCGACCCCATGAATCACAGCATGCCAGGCCTCCCTGTCCATCACCAACTACCGGAGTTCATTCAGACTCACGTTCATCGAGTCTGTGATGCCATCCAGCCATCTCATCCTCTGTCATCGCTTTCTCCTCCTGCCCCAAATCCTTCCCAGCATCAGAGTCTTTTCCTATACTAACCAAAGTAATCTATAGATTCAATACAATTCTTGTCAAAGTTCCAATTGTATTATTCACAGAACAAAAACAAATAATTTCATGATTTGTATAAAAACGTGAAAGAACCTGAATAGCCAAAGCAATCTTGAGAATGAAAAAAGGAATTGGAAGAATATACTTTCCTGACTTGACACTTACTACAAAGTTACATTCATCAAGACAGTATGGAACTGGCACAAAACAGAAATATAGACTGATGGAACAAGATAGAAAGCCCGGAGATAAACCCATGCACCTATAGGCACCCTATAGGCAAAGGAGGCGAGAATATAGAGTACAGAAAAGACAGTCTCTTCACTAAGTGGTGCTGGGTAAACTGGACAGCTATGGGTAATAGAACGAGATTGGAACACTTCCTAACACAATACAGAAAAATAAATTCAAAACGGATTAATGACTTAAATGTAAGATAAGAAAGTATAAAACTTTTAAAGGGAAACTTAGGCTGAATACTCTGACATTAAACACAGTAAGATCCTCTGTGACCCACCTCCTAGAGTAATGAAAATAAAACAAAAATAAAGAAATGGGACCTAATTAAACTTGAAAGCTTTGGCACAGCAAAGGAAACTGTTACAGGATGAAAAGACAACCCTGAGAATGAAAGAAACTAATTGCAAATGAAGCAACTGACAAAGAATTATACTCCAAAATATACAAGCATCTCATACAGCTCAATATTAGAAAAACAAACAACACAATAAAAAAGTGGACAGAAGACTAAAACACATTTTCCCAAAGAAGACCTACAGATGATTAGCACATGAAAAAATGTTCAACATCGCTTATCATTAGACAAGTGCAAATCAAAACCACAATGAGATATCATCTCCCATTGGTAAGAATGACCACTATCAAAATATCTACAAACAATAAATACTGGAGAAGTTGTGAAGAGTGAAGCCTCTTGGATTGTTGGTGGGGATGTAAATTGATGCAGCCACTATGGAGAACTATATGGCAATTTCTTAAAAAAAAAAAAAAGCAACAACTAGGATTAAAACTATCATATGACCCATGAATTCTAATACTGGGCTTATCCATTGAAGAAATCATAATTGAAAAAGGCATATGTACCCCAATGTTCATTGAACCAATATTAAAAATAGCCAGGACATAGAAGCAAGCTAGATGTCAATTTACAGATAAATGGGTGAAGAAGTTTTGGTACATATACACAATGAAATGTTATTCAGACATAAAAAGGAATAAACGTGAGTTAGGTCTGATGAGTTGGATGAACCTAGAGTCTATTATACAGACTGAAGTAAGTCAGACAGAGAGAAACAAATATCATATTAATGCATATATAGGGTGTTGAGAAAAATGGCACTGATGAACCTATTTGCATGGCAAAAACTGAGATGCAGACATACAGGACAGATTTGTGGACAGTGCGAGAAGGAGAGGGCAGGACGGATTGAGAAAGTAGCATAGAAACATATACACTGGCATATATAAAACAGAAAGCCAGCTGGACTTCACTGTTTTAAGGCAGGGAACTCAATCCAATGCTCTGGGACCATCTAGGGGGTGAGATGGGGTGGGGATTGGGAGAGAGGCTCAAGGAGGGAACCTATGTATGCCTGCCTCTGATTCATGTTGATCTATGGCAGAAAATGACACAACAATATTAAGCAATTATCCTTCAATTTTAAAAAGTGAAAGTGAAAGTCACTCAGTTGTGTCTGACTCTTTGTGACCCCCATGGACTATATCGTCCATGGAATTCTCCAGGCCAGAATACTGGAGTAGATAGCTATCCCTTCTCCAGGGGATCTTCCCAACCCAGGAATCTAACCCAGGTTTCCTACATTGCAGGTGGATTTTTTACCAGCTGATCCATAAAAGAAGTCTAAGAATACTGGAGTGGGTAGACTATCCCTTCTCCAGAGGATCTTCCTAACTCAGGAATTGAACTGGGATCTTCTGCTTTGCGAGTAGATTCTTTACCAACTGAGCTATCAGGGAAGCCCAAACAGGTGTCACTCTAGGGCTCTCATTCTCCTAATTACTCTCCATTATTTGTGTCATTTTTTGCCTTTTGGGTCTTTCTCATTTTGGGTTTTTACCTTTGTTTTGTGGTAGCAAAAGCTCAGGAAGCTACATCAGAAAGATAAAGTTAGTATTTTGTATTTGTGGGAATTATTCATATTTGATGAATAGTCTCCACGTAAAATTGTAGATTCAAAAAAAAATTTCCTTGGAATTTTAAAGGCATTGTTCTTTACTCTTCAAGCATGTTTGCTGATGATTTCTTCTTTGCCTCATGGCTTACTTAGTCTCTCTTCTACTCATCCCCCAGACAGTCAGCTTCTCTCCCAGTTAACCACTATTTCCAGTTTCTAATAAAAATCTAGCAAATTCTCAAGTAGATATTACATGATTATCATAGATCAATTTGCTACAATGCTTCAGTTATCCATTATTTGAAAAATGTGAGGACTACCTATCCTTTAATCATTTTCTCTGTTTGTCAGGAAGTAATTATCCCTCTTTCTGTGTCAGCAACCTCATTAGAACTGTTTTCTTTTCTTTTTTTTAGAACTGTTTTCTTAAGAAAGCCCAATCCTCCTTTAATTTGTCAAATGTAAGTGACAACCCACAGCTGTCCTCATTTTGGTTCTCTGAGATACTGAGAAAGAGATCAGGACCAGGGCTCAATCTACAGCATTTCCAACCACTTTAAACCCCTAGGTTATGCCTCTGATTTTTTTCTGTACCACAACAAACCAACGAAGTTAAAAAGACTATAGACATTACACAGCATTCTTCCAAGAAAGAGGACAAGTCGTGAGCTCCTCCCTTAGGCAGTGGAGAGGGCCTTTATTACTAGTAAAATGATGTGAACTCTGATGGGGCCTTCAGATGACACATTCTAGTTAACAGTGACGCCAGCTAGAAGAAAGTGGAGCAGGGCAAGGATTTTAGTGAAGGAGTCCTTACTCCACATAATGATATTCTTTACCACATTTTGGGGCACATTTCACATTACTGACTTGCAATTGTGAGTAGTTATTTATAATTCTTATTTCTTTACCTTTTAGAGCTCACATTTCGTTACTTTTGAAGAATTTATTTACAATTGGAGGATAATTGCTTCACAACATTCTATTGGTTTCTGCCCTACAACAACATGGATCAGCTTTAAGTGCACATTTGAGCCTTCTTCCTAGAGCCCCCACACCCACCCCCATCTTCCATTGCAGCACTCTAGGTCATCACAGAGCACCAGCCTGAGCTCCCTGTGCCATCCAGGAACTCCCAATCAGCCTTCTATACAGGGCAAGGCATACATGTTAACATGCCACTCTCAGTTCATCCCAGCTTCTCCTTACCCTTCTGGTTCACATATTTTTTTCTATGTCTGAATTTCTATTCTTGCCATGCAAATACTGCCCATTGGTACTATTTTTTCTAGATTCCATATATGTGTGTTAATACGTGATACTTGTTTTTTTCCATCCTACTTCACTCTGTGTAATAGGCTCTAGGGTTGTCCATTTCAGTTCAAGTTACTAAGATTTGCTTCTTTTATGGCTAAGTAATATTCCACTACATACAAATACCAATAGTTTTTTATTCTTTCATTTGTTTATGGACATTTAGGTAGCTTCCGTGTCTTGGCTATTGTAAATAGTGCTGCAATGAACACTGGGGTACATGCATTTTTGAATTATGGTTTTCTCAGGGCATATGCCCAGTAGTGGGATTGCTGGGTCATACGGTAGTTTTATTCTTAGTTTTTTAAGGAACCTCCATACTATTCTCCATAGTGACTGTATCAGTTTATCTTTTAAAAAAATTTATTGTATTAAGAACACTTAACATGAGGTGTATTTTCTTAACAGTATTTTAAGTATATAATGCAGTGTTGTTATATACAAGCATGATGTTGTAAGCAGATCTGTAGAACTGATCACCATGCAGGGCTGAAACCTTATACCTGTTGATTAGCAACACCCTGTTTTCCGTTCCTCCTAGTTACTGGCAATTACTATTCTATTCTTTACTTCCATGAGCTTATTTTTGACACCTCATATAAGGGGATTATTGCAGTATTTATCAGTCTGTGTGGCTTGTTTCTCTTGGCATAACCTCTTTCAGATTGTCCCATGTTTCTCATATGGCGGGATTTCCTTCTTTTTAATGTGGAGTAATAATCCAGTGATCATATATACTGCATTTATTTATCTGTTCATCTCTAATGAACATTGAGGTTGTTTCCATATTTTGAACACTGTGGGTACTGCTGAAGTGAACTTGAAAATGTTAATATATCTTTCAGATCTTGATTTAAGTTTTCTTGGGGAATTATGCTGCAAATGTGGAATGGTTGAAATACATGATAGTTCTACTATTTAATTTATGAGTAACTTTCAAATTTTTATGATGGATGCAATTTTAAAGATAATGAAAGGAGAAGAATTTGAGTTTCTAGTAGAACACTGTGACTCATGGTCATGGGGCTATAGAAACTAGATCAGTGTATAAATCTGAAAACTTAGAGCTTCACAAAGGGGCCAAAGCCTGTGATTTATGACCTAGAAAACTGAAGGATTATGTCGTCTGGCTCAAGTCCATGTACAGATTCAAGTCCAAACACACTCAGCGTGGGATTGGTAGCACTGGACAATCAAGATAGACTTTATGACCATGTTAAGTCATTTAATTTTCAAGAAAAGCCAGACACAAGTAAGACTTGTGAAACTTTATTAAGAGACTATATTAAGAGATGTGCAGTTAGTAAATGCTAGTCGCTATCATCAGCAGAAACAAGCTGGGTACCCGCAGGTGGAACAGAATGGGTTAGTTTGACTTACATACCAGATGCTTGGGGAGCTGGGCAGTGAGGGAAGTGCCACCTCTCATTACAGAGGAGCAACACCATTGCCAAAAATTCCTCAATTTTCTAAGTAGTGCATGACACTGGCAGGGGAGTATGAGACAAAGTATTGTGTGAATATCTATACTTCCTCAGTGAAAGGTGAGGAAGATCATGGACAAGGGAACTATGTGATATCAGCATGAGTGCGGCCAGTTTCTTTTGAGTTGGAAGCACATGATATTTGGGGTGGGGAAAAAAGTGCATCATGCCTGTCCTGTGCTGTTCCCCTAGGTGGAGCTGCTTGGTCCTTATAAAAGGAATCTCCATGACAGTGCTCTTATCTTCATGATACTCAGTCATAAGGTCTTCTTTGGAGCCTCTGGTGAGTACAACACTTAGAGATCTTGTAGGCACGTGGCTGGCAGAGTTTCACCTGAAGGTAGAAGTGGCTGTATTTTAACCAATTAGTGCTCCCTATGAGGAAGAGAAGACAATAAGTTTTAGGGGTAAATTTGTATACTTGATCTTGAAGTCTTGATTGTGACTTTTAATGTGATGATAGAATTCACGGAGAGTAGGGGGGAGGAGATGCGGGCTATAGCACACCCCGCATTAGTTGCAAATGCAGCCTTCTCATCAGTCAGCCCCACTGAGTGCTGATTTTGGGCCTTTGCATTTCTCCTCACAAGCCAGCAGTTAGATCAGGTAGACAGGAAACTAGGAACTCATGGGAGAAACAAGTAGAGATTTGTTTTGGGATTTGTTACAATCTTATTATCTAGATTCTTCTTCTTCAGTGTATGCTTGTACTCACACAACAACTGTGCAAGTAATTTTGTCTTTAGAAAGGGGTAGATGAGAAATTAACAAGAAAAGATGGAACGTCTGAGAGTAAGAGATGCTAAAGAAAAAGGGTGAAGTACCTACAAAAACCCATAAAGACTATATTAGGGATCAATAGGAATCCTTAGAGATGGGACAATTGTTGGCACGACTATTTATTCTAACAATAGGACTCTCTGTTATGAGGAATGTTGTGTTTGTATTTTAGATTCCTTGAGACCCAGGAAGGATGTCTTCCATACGCATCTTCATCCCCATCAGCATCCATATCCACATCGTATCAACATAACCACCAGTGAAAGCCCTGCCACCCACCTTCAATAGTGTGCCCACTGAGGTGCCATGTGCCTTTCCCACCTCCAAAATGTGTGAAGCCATGTCCACCTCATCCATGCCCACCTGTGTATGGTCCACCTCCAATGAGCTAGCAGAAATGCCCCCCTGGGCCACCATGCCCACCCGGCGATCATGAGTCCATCCAAGTGCAAGTAACAGACCAGATTTCATCTGGACTTTGGAACAATAAGATCCAGGCTCTTCCATTGTCCTCGCTTCAAGCCATGTGATGGATTGCATCTTCCTTAACCTCCCTCCTGGACTCACAGCTGACAGAGCAAAAGCTTGGTTGCTGATGCTGACACCATGCTGTTGGAAGAAGGGCAGCAGTATCATCGCCTGATTGCTCTTTGCATGCACCGGTCTGTAATCCGCGTTGTGATCTCCACCCCATGAGCACTTAGTGTGTCTATTCCTTTGCTTCTCCAATAAAACATGTCCATACTTGAACCCATACTTCTTTCTTTCTTTTTTTTTTTTACATATTTTTGTTTTTAATCTCTTCTGTCAACTGCAAATATTCTTCTGAGTGTTCCTTTTTATTCCCATTGGATTATCAGAGTTAGACTTTTCCATCACTGAGTTCAATTTTGCCTGAAATATGTATTCTGGATTGGGTTCATCAGAGAATTGTTTTATTTATTTCAAATTCATTTCTATCTTTGTTTACCTCGAGGACCCTGAAAAGAATTGAATTCTTTCAGCCTCAGTTTCCTTATCTGTAAAAAATTAGAATGAATATATTCAGCTCAGTTTATTCATGAATGTTTCCTAATTATGAACACATTCCAGGCAGTCTCTTGTATGCTAGGGGTATGAGGAGGATTCTAAATTCTTGAGGGGATTTTGCACACACACACTTACACATAAGACAAATAATAGTCAAGCATGGCTATATGTTAGAGATAATTATGTAGAAAAGCTCTTTTGAAGTGGTTTTTGAGGCAAAGACCTCAGTGAAGAGAAGAGTGAGCTTTGAGTGTGTCTGTGGTACATTGATGATGAGAGGAGATGGCGACTGCTAAGGTAGAGGAAAGTAACCACAGAAAGAACAGTGAGCAGGAAACACTGTCTCCACTGGGGTCAGCGAAGCTAGATCTCAAAGGTTTAGTAAAAATTTTGATAATTTATACACAGTTTGGCAGTCATACTGTGCTGGAGATCAAAGGCTTAAAATTTTATATCTATGTATTCTCAATTATCACATATAATTTCTTTTAACTTGGAGTACATATGTCTTTTTGTAAGGATATTCAAATAAAGTTGAAAAGAACTGAACAATAAATTAAAGCTCCTTTGCATAATGAAAATTTATTTTGTGGGAGTGACTATATGAAAATAGGGCCTATTATTAAAAGTTTTTCCACCTTCAGGGAAGTCAACTGCATTACTTTCCATCTCCCGTTATTATTGTTGTTCAGTCGTTCAGTCATGTCTGACTCTTTGACCCCATGACCTGTAGCACACAAGGCTTCCCTGCCCTTTGTCATCTACCAAAGTTTAATGCTCAAAATTCTCCAAGCCAGGCTTCAGCAATATGTGAACCATGAACTCCCTGATGTTCAAGCTAGTTTTAGAAAAGGCAGAGGAGCCAGAGATCAAATTGCCAACATCTGTTGGATCATGGAAAAAGCAAGAGAGTTCCAGAAAAACATCTATTTCTGCTTTATTGCCTATGCCAAAGCCTTTGACTGTGTGGATCACAATAAACTGTGGAAAATTCTGAAAGAGATGGTTATACTAGACCACCTGACCTGCCTCTTGAGAAACCTGTATGCAGGTCAGGAAGCAACAGTTAGAACTGGACATGGAACAACAGACTCATTCCAAATAGGAAAAGGAGTACATCAAGGCTGTATATTGTCACCCTGAGTATTTAACTTCTATGTAGAGTACATCATGAGAAACTCTGGACTGGAAGAAACACAAGCTGGAATCAAGATTGCCAGGAGAAATATCAATAACCTCAGATATGCAGATGACACCACCCTTAGCCATGTTAGATGTGTACAGTTCAATGGCATTAAGTACATTTACAATGTTGTGTAACCATCATCGTTATCCCTTTGGTTTAAAAAGTTATTTCTTTTCTTAAAATAGTATGTGTTTATTTATTTGGCTGTGTGAGTCTTCCCTGTGGCATGCAGGATCTTTAGTTGCATCATGCAAACTCTTATTTGCAGCATGTGGGATCTAGTTCCCTGACCAGGGATTAAACCCCGGGTCCCCTGCATTGGGAGCACAAAGTCTTAGCCACTAGACTACCAGGGAAGTCCCTTAAAAGTTATTTCTAAGAGTCTGTATCTCACCAACTGGAAAGGGGCACGTGTGTGTATCAATCATCCTGTTAAAGTCACCATTCATACTATTGCCTAAGTATTAACACCTTAATTCACATCCATCCTAACTTTGGTTAATCGCTTTCATTTAAATTTTTATTTGTTTTCCTTCTTTAAGTTTTGGATTCTTCTGGACTGTCCTTGCCTGGTAGTGTTTCCAGAAGATTCAGGACCCTTGAGGATGCTGAGAATTGGAACTTGCCTTGTGACCTGATCCGTATTTAGGGTCTTCAAGACTTTAATTAGCTACTTACCCTCATTTCCTTAGTTAGTATCTTACCTGTTCCCTGAGCTAATCCTGATGACCTGAAACCTCATCACCTTTGTTCTGAGGAAAACTGGAACACTCAGTCCTGTGACATCCCTCCCCCCGACTATTTTTCAGAACAGGAAAAAGTGGAGAAACAATCAACTACATTTTTCCTTCTAAGTACACAGGAAATTAGAATGATTGATCAAAAAGACCTGTTTCTCTAGAATGATCTCACAAGAGCCCCAGGAGGAAACTATTTCTTTGTACAGAAGGTGCGATGGAAGCACAGAGAGGTTAAGCAAGCTGCTGCAGGTCACATAGCCGGGAGAGTGCAGAACAGGGAGCCGCAAGCCCAGGCGGCCAGCCCCAGTGCCCTGAGCCCCAGTGCCCTCATCTTAAGGGCTTCTTCTACGACTGATACCGCTAGGACTCCTCCCCAGAATTCCAGCGTCAGGGGAAAACTTTGTGTCAAGGACAAGTAAGCCGCAACTGGACTAGGAGCTGGAAGCCTGGGATTTTGTTCCAGTACTTTTTCTATCTTCCTATGTGACTTGAACACCTCCCATGGCTCTTCTGGGTTCTAGTTTCTTGACAAAGTAGGATGTTAGGGGTGATGACCATTCAGAAAGACTGGAACCTGGGAACTTGGAGGACAAGTGCCATCGATGGGGAGTGGGGGGACAGGACCAGTTCCAGAGATGAGAAGGCCCAGGGTAAGGTGAAAATTCATAGCCCCTTATTCAAAAATTGCTAAGAGTTTAATACAAGGACAGCAGAGCATTAGCCAGGGCCCTTCTGAGTATCTGTGTGTCTGTGTGTGGGGTCCCCTTATCTGCAGGAACAGAAGCAGTGTGTTTCTATCGAAGGGGTTTGGATCCAGGTGCTGACAATGGGAGAGGCTCCTGAGAGAGTCCTTATCAAGAGATGACTCAGCATCTGGCAAGTCTTGAGATTTCAGCCGGATCCTTACCTTTCTGTAAGCAAGCGCTGGTGAGTGATGTTATCGGCGCCTGAGAGAGCCTGCAGGCTGGAAGGACATAAGCAGAGAAACACCTATTAAAACTGGGAGCCAGCTTAATATACACACATAGACACACAAAAAGATAGAGAAAGTTCTAGAAATAAAACCCGCGTTTCCACCTCCCAGTCACTGTGTCTTTCCTATGTGCTTAGCTGCTCAGTCGTGTCTGCTTCTTTGCGACCCCATGGACTGTAACTCGCCAGGCTCCTCTGTCCATGGGATTCTCCAGGCAAGAGTACTGGAGCAGGTTGCCATTTTCTACTCCAGGGGATCTTCCCAGCCCAGGGATTGAACTCACATCTCCTACACTGGCAGGCAGATTCTTTACAGTCTAAGCCATGACATAAATTTTCCCCAACCCTGGAGTTCTGGGAAGGAGTCCCAATGGTATCACAAAAGGAGCAGTTCTAAATGTATATTCAGTATCTAATGAGGGCACTCTGCTGCAGTGGCTGGCACGGCTACTGGAGCAGGCTGCCTGAGTCCTGGCTCTGCGTTCCAGCTCTGCCTTCAGTTAGCTGTGTTACCTAGAACAACTTGCTCAACCTCTCTGTGCTTTAATCTGACTATCTGTACAGTGGGGATGACAATAGTATTCTCCTAGTGCTGTTGTGAGGATCAGAAACATAACGGGCATAGAAGGATTAACATAAAGAGCTCAATCAATGTTATGGCCTACATTTTTGTGTCCCCCTGAATTCATATGTTGAAGCCTTAACCCCAGCATGGTGGCATGAGGGATGGGATGTTTGGGAGATAATTAGGTTTAGATGAGCTCGTGACAGTGGGGTCCCCATGATGGGCTTCATGTCCTTAGAAGAAGAAGAAGAGAGACGAGAGATTTGGGTTTGTTTGTTTGTTTTTCTCTCTGTTATATAAGGACACTGTGGGAAAGTGACAGACTATAAACCAGGAAGAGGGACCAAGTCAGCCACCAAATCAGCCACACCTTGACCCTGGGCTTCCCAGTCTCTGGAAGAGAGAACTACCTGTCTGTGGGGTTTTGTTAGAGCAGCCCCAGCTGACCAAGACAATAAGCATTAGCTGTTATGATCTGGAGACAAATAGAGCTGGCCGCACCTTCATCTTCTGTCCATACCCAGCTCCTCTGAGCTGCAGTTTCCTCTATGTAAAGTGACACAGTGATAATATCTGCCTCCCTGGGTCGCTGCCAGTTGCTCGACACGTTGGCTGAGAGACCGGGAAGCTGCCTAAATCGCTCTTTCAGCAATATCAGCTATTTTATAAAATCTCAAGTTCCAGAAAGGAACTTTTTTTTTTTTTTTACAAAGAGACCTGCTTTTCATTACACAGAGGATAAAATGAAGACCGGAAGTCCCTTCCTGCTCTGTGCGCCCCCCGAGGGACTGCCCGTCCTGAGGCCCGTCTGCCAGGGATGCGCCAGGGATAGGGTAGCTGGGCTAAGTGCCCTCAGATGGTTTATTTGCCCTTCATACGGCTCAGCACATCTCATTTCCAAAGTGCCTGTTGGTCACCAACTCTAAAACCCATCAGACCAACAGAAGAAAGATAAAAACAATGCAACCAAACCGAAAAACCAAGCCTGTGCCGTCTGGGTAGTTTGTTGGATAAAGGCAGGAATGAACACGGTCTGTAACATTCACAGGAAGTGCTGTGTGGCTTGCACAGACCTGCTCCAGTTTGCTGACGGGTCCCTGCTGAGTTCGGACAGGGACATTAGAGTGAAGGGACAGCTGGATGGCATTTGCAAAATCATCTTGAAACCTGATAGGAAAAAAAACCCCACTTGACCATCATGCCTAATATGGGCAGTGGATCTTAATTCAATTCAAGGTTATTTACACACACACACACACACACACACACAAAACTCAAAAAAAAAAAAATGCTAGGGATGAAATAACAGTTTCCAGGCCAGTTAGCAAAGGAGGTGAGAATATTGTGAGACAGAATAAACAAAACACTTCCAACAGGACTATTTTTCTCTGGTGGGAGATGTGATTTTAAAACAATGACCTTCACATCCTGCTTATACCAGATGTTAAAATTAGCATTTGGGGGTTTTTGTGTTAGTCTCTCCTGGGCTTAGGCTCTGAAAGCTACCACCTTTGTACACAGAACAACTTCATCCAAAGAAAAGGGAAGCTGGGAATTTCAGAGTGCGGCTAAAAAAGAATACAGAAATATAAATGACTTCCACTGACAACCTTGAGGATTCATCGACTGGGACCGTGTGTCCCTCCTTCCCTTCAACAACGTTACAGGTCCATGGGCATATTTTGTACCGTGTTCTGGGCGCTGGGGAGAGGCAGAAAGGAGAGAACTCCTTTGTAGAGATAAAGGGCCTCCACTTTGCTGTGCAGTCTCAGGCAAATTGTATCATCCTTTTGTTTCCCGAGGCTAAAAAAATAGAATGACGGCTATTAGTGGGGCTCCTCAGGTGGTGCTAGTGGTAAAGAACCCGCCTGCCAATGCAGGAGACACAGGAGATCTGGGTTTGATCCCTGGGTGGGGAAGATGCCCTGGAAGGGGACATGGCAATCCGCTCCAGTATTCTTGCCTGGAGAATCCCCAAGGACGGAGGAGTCTGGTGGGCTACAGTCCATGGGGTTGCAGAGAGTCGGACATGACTGAGCGACTGAGCACGCAGCAAACAAGCTTTAAGTAGGGAGCAAAAGATCCAAATGTCACCTTAGAACTCCTAAAAGAAATTTCAAGTAAAACTTCATGTTAATATTATTAGTCCTCTGGAAGTCTCATTTCAGTCCAAGCACGGATTTGGACATTTTTATTGTGTTACAGGGAGCCTCTGTTCCCTTTGAATGGATGCTGTGTGATTAATTTTAAAATATTGGCTGTTGTGCTCTTTAGTCACTAACTCCTGTCTGACTCTTTGAGACACCATGGACTGTAGCCTGCCAGGCTCCTCTGTCCATGAAATTCTCTAGGCAAGAACGCTGGAGTGGGTTGTCATTTCCTTCTCCAGAGGATCTTCCTGACCCAGGGGTGGAACCCATGTCTCCTTCAGTGGCATGCAGGTTCTTTAGCACTGAGCTACTAGGGAAACCCAGAATATTGGCTAGTTCAGGAGAAATCCTAATTTTAAGGTGTCATGTATGTCAGAATGTGATCCCCAGGCCAGCAGCATCACAGGGAACTTACTTGAAATGTGCATCCTGGGGTCCCAGATCTACCGAATCAGAAACCCAAGAAACCCAGAAATCTGCATTTTAAATTGCCATACAGGGAACTCTGATGCATGCATTTCATAATTTCAACATTTTCAGTCAATACCCTTCTAATGTAAAACTTGGTAAAAAGCTCTGACAGGCTTTTCTCCCTAAGTACAGTAAGTCCCCTACATACCGATGAGTTCCATTCTGAGAGCGTGTTGTAAGTTCAATTTGTTCCTGAGACCACCACAGTTAGCTCAGGTACCCAATGAATACAATTGCTAAATAGTAATATAATAGTTTTATAATACTTTTCACACAAATCATACGTAAAAAATAAAGGTATTTTTAATCTTGCAGTATACTACCTTGAAAAGTACAGTATCAGTTATATCACCGCTCCTTTTACACTTGCTTCCAGACATCCTGGTCTTAAAATAAAGACACTGTTCACTTCAGTTCAGGCACTCAGTTGTGTCCAACTCTTCGTGACCCCATGAATTGCAACACGCCAGGCCTTCCTGTCCATCACCAACTCCCAACTCCCAGAAAATACTCAGACTCATGTCCATAGAGTTGGTGATGCCATCCAGCCATCTCATCGTCTGTTGTCCCCTTCTCCTCCTGCCCCCAATCCCTCCCAGCATCAGGGTCTTCTCCAGTGAGTCAACTCTTCCCATGAAGTGGCCAAAGTAATGGACTTTCAGTTTTAGCATCAGTCCTTTCAATGAATACCCAGGACTGATCTCCTTTAGGATGGACTGGTTGGATCTCCCTGCAGTCTGAGGGACTCTCAAGAGTCTTCTCCAGCACCACAGTGCAGAAGCATCAATTCTTCGGTGTTCAGCCTTCTTCACAGTCCAACTCTCACATCCATACATGACCACAGGAAAAACCATAGCCTTGACTAGATGGACCTTAGTCAGCAAAGTAATGTCTCTGCTTTTGAATATACTATCTAGGTTGGTCACAACTTTCCTTCCAAGGAGTAAGCGTCTTAATTTCATGGCTGCAGTCACCATCTGCAGTAATTTTGGAGCCCCCAAAATAAAGTCTGACACTGTTTCCACTGTTTCCCCATCTATTTCCCATGAAGTGATGGGACCGCATGCCATGATCTTCGTTTTCTGAATGTTGAGCTTTAAGCCAACTTTTTCACTCTCCTCTTTCACTTTCATCATTTAGCCCATCTTTGCATGAAATGTTCCCTTGGTATCTCTAATTTTCTTGAAGAACTCTCTAGTCTTTCCCATTCTATTTTCCTCTATTTCTTTGCATTGATTGCTGAGAAAGGCTTTCTTATCTCTCCTTGCTATTCTTCGGAAGTCTGCATTCAGATGCTTATATCTTTCCTTTTCTCCTTTGCCTTTTGCTTCTCTTCTTTTCACAGCTATTTGTAAGGCCTCCCCAGATAGCCATTTTGCTTTTTTGCATTTCTTTTCCATGGGGATGGTCTCGATCCCTGTCTCCTGTACAATGTCACGAGTTCATCAGGAACTCTATCAGTTCTAGTCCCTTCAATCTATTTCTCACTTCCATGGTATAATCATAAGGGATTTGATTTAGGTCATACCTGAATGGTCTAGTGGTTTTCCCTACTTTCTTTAATTTAAGTATGAATTTGGCAATAAGGAGTTCATGATCTGAGCCATTGTACCAAATAAAGACACTGTACTAAATAAAAATACTGTACTACTGTATTCTATATTGCTGCTGCTAAGTTGCTTCAGTTGTGTCTGACTCTGTGCGACCCCATAGACGGCAGCCCACCAGGCTCCACCATCCCTGGGATTCTCCAGGCAAGAACACTGGAGTGGGATGCCATTTCCTTCTCCAATGCATGAAAGTGAAAAGTGAAAGTGAAGTCGCTCGGTCATGTCCAACTCTTTGTGACCCCATGGACGGTAGCCTACCAGGCTCCTCCATCCATGGGATTTTCCAGACAAGAGTACTAGACTGAGATGCCATTTCCTTCTCTGATTCTATACAGTACTGTACTGTAAAGCATAACCATACATAGAGGAGGCCCAGATGTGAAAATGCATGCCAGACATGTGAGCGAACTTACCTGATTGGACATGCAAACTCGTGTTTGCATCTTTGAAAGTTTGGAACTTGAGGATTCATTTGTAGGGGACTTACTGCAGTTTAAATTTCATATATAATTTCCACAACTGGAACCCACATCACAATAGCTCTTTCACTTGATAGCCTCGTAAATCATTTTTTCAGTAGTCCCTTAAATATATTCTCTTCCCCACAAAGACAGGAGGGCCATAATAGAAGAGAGGGGCAAAGTACCATCAAGTAGTCCGCAGACAGACTGAACTATGGACTCTTTACAGTACCTCCCTTGTGGGCAGTAAATGTCCCATCCAGCTGGAAGAATACATTATATGTATGGCAGTCTCAGGATAAAGATGGTCTAAGTCTTGTATAGAAATGTTCCTTCTCCAGGGACAGATAAAAGCTACACGGTGTTGCTTTTAGAAGCTGAGTCATTCAAAGGATAAAGCAGGAGAGTTCTTGAGAGCATGACAGCTATGCTGTTTGTCCTGAAGGCAGTATTCAGTGATATCTGAGCTGTCTCAGCCAAGGCAGGAGAATTTACACCATGGAAATTGGCAAACACTGTAAGTGAAGATTTTAATTTCTCACTTTGTGAGAGGTGGTTTGCAGCACACCAGTGGATTTAGAACACAGAGCTTCCTGAGCTCTCATCTCCTCTAGAGTAGTTTGATATGCTATTTACTTAGGATTGACACTCATCTTTAAGTTTGCTGGATGGTACTCACAATGGGTTGATGACAAACCAGTTTCAGGATTTGTTGGTGTAACCTGAATGTTGCTGTCCTTGCTTCTGTAATGAGGCCTCTGCTAGACACCCAAGCCCTTCTTGCTGGACGTTACCTGGGTTTCTGCACTCCTGTTTGCAGCTCCCAGATGTACCAGAGCTGGTGGACTTTGACACCCAGAGATGACTCCTTTCATCTCGCTTTCAGTCTTTTTCTTCCTTCGTAGTCTGCTTCAACATCCATCGGAGAATTCAGAGCTTTTAGTGAAAAGGTGATCTCCATTATAATTTACAAAGTTGATGCTTACTAAGCACATACACAGGCAGTGAAGGAGTAACTCTATAAACATGTCTTCATCTTTAATATGTATAGAAGCCCCAAGAGATTGTACTCCTGATATCTCCATTTGCAAGTGAGAGAGCCAAGACTAAGAGGTACCTGAAAGCCAAGATCACAGGAGATTTGAACTTGGCATGTCTGATTCTTATCTTTCTTACCTGTAAGCCTCAGTCATAGACATTGGACACTACTTGGGATCAGTCTTGTGCCTGATTCTTTTTTCCTTTAGGCTGTATTATCTCCTTGGAGCTCTTTAGCCTCTGGTGCAAAGAGACATCTACTTGTCTGCCCCAGATGTGTTCATGCAGGTCTCAACCCCAGGATTAGACATAATTTAGATTCCAGCTAGGACAGCTTCCTCCCTCCCCCAGCTGGTCAATCAGGGATTGATTAAGCACTTGCTTTCCTTTGGTCTTATAATCACTGATAGAGCTTTGATAACATAAGATGTTTTGGGCACTGATCTAGAAAAACTGATTTATTGATTAAAGTGTTGTTTGGGAGTTTTTGATAACCTC
This sequence comes from Madoqua kirkii, assembly GCA_006408675.1. Classification (NCBI taxonomy): domain Eukaryota; kingdom Metazoa; phylum Chordata; class Mammalia; order Artiodactyla; family Bovidae; genus Madoqua; species Madoqua kirkii. The sequence continues at coordinate 19,793 of SJYC01144569.1, read as the reverse complement.
TTCATGTGACTTGGTTGTTTAGTCACTAAATTGTGTCCAGCTCTTTCGACCCCATGAACCGTAGCCCAGTTTCTCTGTCCATAGGATTTCTCAGGCAAGAATACTGGAGTGGGTTGCTATTTCCTTCTCCAGGGCATCTTCCCAACCCAGGATCAAACCTGGATCTCCTGGATTATAGGCCAATTCTTTACTGCAAGGGAAGCCCAACCTTTAAAACTGTTTAAAAATAAGTAAACTAAATTTAAGTGAAAGTCGCTCAGTCGTGTCCGAGCCTTTGTGACCTCATGGACTCTAGCCTGCTAGGCTCATCTGTCCGTGGAATTCTCCAGGCAAGAATACTGGAGTGGGTAGCTATTCCCTTCTCCAGGGGATCTTTCCAACCCAGGGATCAAACTCAGGTATTCTGCATTGCAGGTAGATTCTTTAAAAATTGCAATAAAAAACCACCACCAACCAACTTATGTTATGCAGTTTTTATATTAAAAGTCCAACCTGGGTCTCACCAGGCTATAATCCAGGTGTTGGCAGGACTGTGCTCCTTCTGGGGCTCTAGAAGAGAACCCGTCCTTGCTTCTTCCAGCTTCTAGAGGTTGTCTGAATTTCTGCCACATGGCCCTATTCCTTCATCTTCAAAGTTACCACCTTTGGACTAAATCTTTCACAAGTTGCCATTGATCTGGCTCTTCCTCTGCCACTTCCCTTTTCTTCTTTTAAAGACCTTTGTGATTATATGAAATTGAAGAAAGTAGGGAAAACCACTAGACCATTCAGGTATGATCTAAATCAAACCCCTTATGATTATACCATGGAAGTGAGAAATAGATTGAAGGGACTAGATCTGATAGAGTTCCTGATGAACTATGGATGGAGATTCGTGACATTGTACAGGAAACAGGGATCAAGACCATCCCCATGGAAAAGAAATGCAAAAAAGCAAAATGGCTGTCTGAGGAAGCCTTACAAATAGCTGTGAAAAGAAAAGAAGCAAAAGGCAAAGGAGAAAAGGAAAGATATAAGCATCTGAATGCAGACTTCCAAAGAATAGCAAGAAGAGATAAGAAAGCCTTCTTCAGGGATCAATGCAAAGAAGTAGAGGAAAACAACAGAATGGGAAAGACTAGAGATCTCTTCAAGAAAATCAGAATTACCAAGGGAACATTTCATGCAAAGATGGGCTCGATAAAGGACACAAATGGTATGGACCTAACAGAAGCAGAAGATATTAAGAAGAGGTGGCAAGAATACATGGAAGAACTGTACAAAAAAGATCTTCACGACCAATATAATCACGATGGTGTGATCACTCACCTAGAGCCAGACATCCTGGAATGTGAAGTCAAGTGGGCCTTAGAAAGCATCACTACGAACAAAGCTAGCGGAGGTGATGGAATTCCAATTGAACTATTTCAAATCCTGAAAGATGATGCTGTGAAAGTGCTATACTCAATATACAAGCAAATTTGGGAAACTCAGCTGTGGCCACAGGACTGGAAAAGGTCAGTTTTCATTCCAATCCCAAAGAAAGGCAATGCCAAAGAATGCTCAAACTACCGTACAGTTGCACTCATCTCCCATGCTAGTAAAGTAATGCTCAAAATTCTCCAAGCCAGGCTTCAGCAATACATGAACCGTGAACTTCCAGATGTTCAAGCTGGTTTTAAAAAAGGCAGAGGAACCAGAGATCAAATTGCCAACATCTACTGGATCATAGGAAAAGGAAGAGAGTCCCAGAAAAACATCTACTTTTGCTTTATTGCCTACGCCAAAGCCTTTGACTGTGTGGATCACAATAAACTGTGGAAAATTCTGAAAAAGATGGGAATACCAGACCACCTGACCTGCCTCTTGAGAAACCTGTATGCAGGTCAGGAAGCAACAGTTAGAACTGGATATGGAAAAACAGACTGGTTCCAAAGGAGTACGTCAAGGCTGTATATTGTCACCCTGCTTATTTAACTTCTATGCATAGTACATCATGAGAAATACTGGGCTGGAAGAAACACAAGCTGGAATCAAGATTGCCAGGAGAAATATCAATAACCTCAGCTATGCAGATAACACTACCCTTATGGCAGAAAGTGAAGAGGAACTAAAAAGCCTCTTAATGAAAATAAAAGTGGAGAGTGAAAAAGTTGGCTTAAAGCTCAACATTCAGAAAACGAAGATCATGGCATCCGGTCCCATCACTTCATGGGAAATAGATGGGGAAACAGTGTCAGACTTTATTGTTTTGGGCTCCAAAATCACTGCAGATGGTGACTGCAGCCATGAAATTAAAAGACACTTCTTCCTTGGAAGGAAAGTTATGACCAACCTAGATAGCATATTGAAAAGCAGAGACATCACTTTGCCAACAAAAGTCTGTCTAGTCAAGGCTATGGTTTTTCCAGTGGTCATGTTTGGATGTGAGAGTTAAACTGTGAAGAAAGCTGAGTGCCAGATAATGGATGCTTTTGAACTGTGGTGTTGGAGAAGACCTGAGTGTCCCTTGGACTGCAAGGAGATCCAACCAGTCCATTCTGAAGGAGATCAGCCCTGGCATTTCTTTGGAAGGAATGATGCTAAAGCTGAAACTCCAGTACTTTGGCCACCTCATGGGAAGAGTTGACTCATTGGAAAAGACTCTGATGCTGGGAGGGATTGGAGGCAGGAGGAGAAGGAGACGACAGAGGATGAGATGCCTGGATGGCGTCACTGACTCAATGGATGTGAGTTTGAGTGAACTACGGGAGTTGGTGATGGTGAGGGATGCCTGGAGTGCTGCAATTCATGGGGTCACAAAGAGTCGGACATGACTGAGTGACTGAACTGACCCATTTAATCCAGGATAATCTCTTTATTTTAAAATCATCTGGTTAGTGATCTTAATTCTATTGGGAACTTTAATCCATTTCTCTTTGCTATGTAACCCAACTGCAGTACTCTTGCCTGGAAAATCCCATGGACTGAGGAGTCTGGTAGGCTACAGTCCATGGGGTCGCAAAGAGTCGAACACCACTGAGCAACTCGACTTCATCTTTGGTGGACCATTATTCTGCCTACTCTATCATTCTCGATGTCTCTTGATCATAACAAAGCAACCTGTTAAGAAGTCCTACAGTCTTGATTTTCAATGTAAATTAAAAATTCTGCCACTTCTTACCACTCTACTGCTTCTGCCCTCTTGATCCAATCAACTGGCATTTCTCCTGTGATTATCATAGCTTCCACTTCCTAGCTTTTGGGACACTTGCTCTTGGAGCCCTGAGCCACCACTATGGGAGAATTCTGCCTGCTCTGCGGGAGCCACTGTGTGGAAAGACCAGACATCTGAGTGAAACCACTTCAGACACTCCAGTACAATCCTGCTGCAGCCGCATTCCACCTACTGATGCTATCAGTGCCATAAGGAACTAAAGAACGTTCCAGCCAAGGCTATAGAAGAATGGCTCGGACACAGTAGGATTTTTATTTCTGGATCATGTAGCAGTTCAAAAAGGGAGTCCCTTCTTGATGAGTGGTCCTTCTCCTCCATGCGGTGATTCAGTGACCAATACAGGGGTTTTCAGCTGCTCATTTAAGTAGTGGTGCGAGTGGTAAAGAACTCACTTGCCAATGCAGGAGACATAAGAGATGTGGATTCAATCCCTGGGTCAGAAAGATCCCCTGGAGGAGGGCATGGCCACCCACTCTAGTAATCTTCTCTGGGAAATCCCATAGATGGAGGAGCCTGTTGACTCACAGTCCCTAGGGTTGAAGAGAGTTGGACACAACTGAAGCGACTTAGCGCACTTAAGTAGCATGTTAACATCGCAACAGACAACTAGAACGGGGTCTTTGGATCATATATCATTCCTTACCATTCCTTCCTCAGTTAGTATTGTATTCGGGAAGCTGGGTGATGTTTTGGAAGACTAAGAATTTCAGCTTGGGCAAGAGGAAGCATGGTCTTCTAGAAACCATTAGGTGTTTCGAGTGAGTCTTTTGTATATTCTCCTACCTCTCTATCTGTATTGTACCAGAGCAAGCTTCATGAGTGTGTGACCTGTGCTGTCACACAGGGCCCCATGCTCGGAAGGGCCTGGGCTTGGTCTAATGCTCTACAGTTGTCATCTTGAAATTCTTAAATAATTTTGTCTTTGAGCTTGTATTTTGTTAAGTGAAGTCTGAAGGAACAACGGAGCAGAAGGGAAGTGTGTAGCATGCTGTCCTGTATGCAGGCATCTTTCATGACATTCCATGGGCACAGATTTCCAGTGTACACACCATGTAGGTGCTCATCAAATATCTGTGGGTGTAGTTGTTCACCATGTAGGTGAGACTCAAAGCAGGTCCAAGAGAAGCATTTGATGCCCCCAGATGACTAAATAGAGATACAGACAACCTAGACAGGCCAGGTTTGCCTGTGGAACTAGAATATGCTTTGGCTACAGAAAGAAAAAGAATGTTCTAAGAAATAAAAATGACTCAAAAGGGAAAAGGAAGACTTTTTCCCCCTGTGTTGTGAAGATGTGGAATTTAAAATATGAGGTTCTCAAGATGGTGATAGATGGACGTTTTAACATGTGTTGGCATCTCTGCAACCAGAGGAATTCTTGGGAAGAATGTGTTAACAGATAGATAAGCTTTGTTGAAAATCAGGAAGCTGCTTCATCTGAACCCTTAGCTCATTAGTTAGCCAACTTTGCAACTTCATGCAAAAGCTAAATTCTTGGAACACTCAAATTAAGGATGCGTTATATAGAAAGGTAGTTTATCATTTCACATTCAAATCTGTTTGAATTAAAACTTATGGTTTTGAAGAAGCACCAGACTAGCATGGCAGATCATGCATAATTTCAATTAACAGTGATAAGAAAGTAAACAGACAAGAGATAGTCTGAGTTGTTGGGGCATATCTCGATTCGCATGTAAAACGCTTTGCTTTTTGCCTTTATCAGGACTGTTTGGAGCATTTCAGAAATATTGTTGTTGCTGTTCTAGCTGCTCATTTAAGTAGTGGTGCGAGTGGTAAAGAACTCACTTGCCAATGCAGGAGACATAAGAGATGTGGATTCAATCCCTGGGTCAGAAAGATCCCCTGGAGGAGGGCATGGCCACCCACTCTAGTAATCTTCTCTGGGAAATCCCATAGATGGAGGAGCCTGTTGACTCACAGTCCCTAGGGTTGAAGAGAGTTGGACACAACTGAAGCGACTTAGCGCACTTAAGTAGCATGTTAACATCGCAACAGACAACTAGAACGGGGTCTTTGGATCATATATCATTCCTTACCATTCCTTCCTCAGTTAGTATTGTATTCGGGAAGCTGGGTGATGTTTTGGAAGACTAAGAATTTCAGCTTGGGCAAGAGGAAGCATGGTCTTCTAGAAACCATTAGGTGTTTCGAGTGAGTCTTTTGTATATTCTCCTACCTCTCTATCTGTATTGTCACCAGAGCAAGCTTCATGAGTGTGTGACCTGTGCTGTCACACAGGGCCCCATGCTCGGAAGGGCCTGGGCTTGGTCTAATGCTCTACAGTTGTCATCTTGAAATTCTTAAATAATTTTGTCTTTGAGCTTGTATTTTGTTAAGTGAAGTCTGAAGGAACAACGGAGCAGAAGGGAAGTGTGTAGCATGCTGTCCTGTATGCAGGCATCTTTCATGACATTCCATGGGCACAGATTTCCAGTGTACACACCATGTAGGTGCTCATCAAATATCTGTGGGTGTAGTTGTTCACCATGTAGGTGAGACTCAAAGCAGGTCCAAGAGAAGCATTTGATGCCCCCAGATGACTAAATAGAGATACAGACAACCTAGACAGGCCAGGTTTGCCTGTGGAACTAGAATATGCTTTGGCTACAGAAAGAAAAAGAATGTTCTAAGAAATAAAAATGACTCAAAAGGGAAAAGGAAGACTTTTTCCCCCTGTGTTGTGAAGATGTGGAATTTAAAATATGAGGTTCTCAAGATGGTGATAGATGGACGTTTTAACATGTGTTGGCATCTCTGCAACCAGAGGAATTCTTGGGAAGAATGTGTTAACAGATAGATAAGCTTTGTTGAAAATCAGGAAGCTGCTTCATCTGAACCCTTAGCTCATTAGTTAGCCAACTTTGCAACTTCATGCAAAAGCTAAATTCTTGGAACACTCAAATTAAGGATGCGTTATATAGAAAGGTAGTTTATCATTTCACATTCAAATCTGTTTGAATTAAAACTTATGGTTTTGAAGAAGCACCAGACTAGCATGGCAGATCATGCATAATTTCAATTAACAGTGATAAGAAAGTAAACAGACAAGAGATAGTCTGAGTTGTTGGGGCATATCTCGATTCGCATGTAAAACGCTTTGCTTTTTGCCTTTATCAGGACTGTTTGGAGCATTTCAGAAATATTGTTGTTGCTGTTCAGTTGCTCAGTCCTGTCCAACTCTTTGCAACCCCATGGACTGCAGCATGCCAGGCTTCCTTGTCCTTCACCATCTCCCAGAATTTGCTCAAACTTATGTCCATTGAGTCGGCGATACCATTCAACTATGCCATCCTCTGTCATTGCCTTCTCCTCCTGCCTTCAATCTTTCCAGTATTTCAGAAACACTGGAGCATAATAACCACAGTAATCAAATATAATGCCAATGGCATCAATCAAAGAGTTGACCATAACACTCATGGCAAACCTCATAGGGGAGAGAAAGTGGCCTGTTATAAACAACCAGAATGGGAAGGATCTCCTCTAGACTTCCCTGTCTTGGTAAATGGCACCATCATCTACCCAGTTTCTCAAAATAGAAAAGATAGTGTTGCCATCTTTTCTCTCTCTCTCTTTTTAAAATCCCTGCTCTAATCAAGCCCTTATTCCATCCGTTCTATCTTCTAAATACAGTTGACCTTTGAACAACACAGGTTTGAACTACGTGAGTCCTCTTACATATGGATATTTCCCATTAATAAATATGGCAGTACTACACAATCCATGGTTGGTTGAATCCTCACATGCAGAACCCCAGATATGGAGAAGCAACTGATAGAGAGGAACCAGATACAGAGGGTCAACTATACTCGCATAATGGACGCCACAGATGGTCTTCAACCCTAACCCATCGGTTGTTCAAGATCAACTGTATTTCCCTAGGACAGTTTAAGTGGGATAGGCTACTAATGTAGTAAATCACTGCTTTTTGTTTATTTTTCTAAACAGAAAACCTTTTGGTAAAGTAGGATGATAGATTACTCAACGAGACACATAGAAGAACATGGAGCTTAATACACTTCCATCCAAGTTCAGCATTGAATATATGGGATATCTGAAAGATCTGAAAATTAAACAGGAGTTTCTCTCATTAATTGTAATTTTCTGGGCATGCTGCCCAAGCTAAGGCAGGATAGCAAAGTGACTCTGGATCTGAAGTGTTTTGTTTAAATCCAGGACTATTTTCCTAATGAGTGGCTCCTATAGGACTTCCCTGGGTGGTACCATGATCTTGGAAGTGATGTCTCCTCCATTTGAGCTCTCCTTCCCATTCCATTATCGGTAAATGGATTTATTTAAAGTACATTCTGATTGCTTCAACTATAAATACTTGTATATATATGTTATGAGTGCAAGTGTCTATGACTAAACCCACAAAGGATACAAAGATAAATGGCAGGGCAAAAATGGTTCTTGCCCACAAGGAGCTTACAAATTCATGGATGGGTCTAAATAACTTAGTTGATTTGAATGATTCAATAAAATTATAAAAATTCTCATTATATCCTTTGTTGATACTCAAAGAACAATGCAGAATACAGATTCCTACTTGCTGAAGTAAACATCTTTGTCCACAATAGCATGACCTCACAATGCAGGTTCACTTATCGATATGGATGCCAAGTTTTGTTTCAAAGCTTTTGCATTCTTGTGGAGACTTGTACAGCAATACTGCTGGAAATGAGTCAGCTTTGATGGTGTGGGAAAGCCTCACACCATTTATCAGATCTAAAATGCCAGAGATGAGAATTCTGTTTCATGTTTACCGGTTACTGGCCTGCGGACACGTGAACGTTAAACTTCACACATTTGTGTGAAACGGCACTTATCCATTGAAGACGTTTTCCATGTAGAAAATGCTGGCTTTTATTCTATGACATAAAAAACTGCCACCATTTGATATTTGGCAAAAACACTGCTGTCAGAATTACCGTCAGGAAGCAAAAAGTTACATTGTTTTTCAGATACCATCCAGTTTTTCCTCTGAAGATAAAGTGAATGATAATAAAATTATTCATGTCTTTCCCCAGAATATCTATGTGATGTTGATCAAGGTTCACTATGTAATGTTATGTATATTAAATAGTTGACTATCTCTGTAGAAACACCGTATATTTTTTCCTTAAATACATTTGGGAATTCTGCAACTTTTGTTGATTAACTTTCAATTTCTGGAATTTCATAAACTCTGAATGAATGATTTCTACTTTTGAATGGAATTGATGTTTTATACTCTGACCTGAGATTGTAAGGTAAAGTGCAGAGGTGATTGGTGTCCTTTTAGTCTATTATTTATTTATTTATTTTAAAATTGGAATGTAATTGCTCTACAATGTTTTGTTAGTGTCCGCTGAATGACAAAGGGAATCAGCTATATATGTGTGTGTGTGTATGTGTGTGTGTTAGTGGCTTAGTTGTGTTCGACTCTTTGTGACCCCACGGACTGTAGCCCTCCAGGCTCCTCTGTCCATGAAATTCTCCAGGCAAGAGTGCTGGAGTGGGTTGCCAGTTCCTGCTCCAATGTGTATGTGTGTGTGTGTGCATATACCCTTTTTCTTGAGCCTCCCTCCCACTTCCCTCAATCCCACCCCTCTAGGTCATCACAGAGCGCTAAGTTGAGCTCCCTGTGTTACCCAGCAGCTTCCCACTAGCTACCCATGTTACATGTGGTAGTGTATGTATATATCATTCCTACTCTCCCAATTCATCCCACCCTCCCCTTTTCCCTATGCCACCTCCACAAGTCCATTCTCTATTTCTGCGTCTCTATTCCTGCCCTGCAAATAGGTTCATCAGCAGCATTTTTCTAGATTCCATATATACGCATTCATATATGACATTTGTTTTCCTCTTTCTGACTGACTTCACTTTGCATGACCAACTCTGGGTTCATTCACATCACTGCAAATGATCCAAGTTCATTCCTTTTTATGGGTGAGTAATAATCCATTGACAGTATGCAGCACATCTTCTTTATCCATTCATCCACTGATGGACATTGAGGTTGTTGCCATGTCCTGGTTATTGTAAACAGTGCTGCAGTGAACACTGGGGTACATGCATATTTTTGAATTATGCTTTTCTCAGGCTATATGCCCAGTAGTGGGATTGCTGGGTCGTGAATAACATCTTTAACTAGGATAGACAACTAATGTAAATTAATACACTATTTTTTTCCCCCAAAGAAAAATCTTTAGGTGAAGTAGGATGAGAAATTCTCTGGGGTAACCCAGAAAATGATTTAATAAATTTTCATAAATTAAGATTGAATACATAGACTATCTGAAAAGTTTGCAAATTAAATATGATGACATTTTCTTTCCAATTGCGCTTTTCTAAGCATGCTCCCCAAGTGAAAGGCAGTGTCACAAGGTGGCTCAGAGGCTGCTTGTGTGGCTCTGACATTTATATCCTGCGTGTTTGGGCTTCACCTCCATTTGTCTCAATTTGCTCATTCATAAAATGGGTAAGCATGATCAGTGGGTCCCTCCTTAGGTCATAAGGAAGATTAACCACAGTAACACAGGCAAAACACTTTGAGTAGAGTCTGGCAGAACTTGACTCACAGTCAATGGCTCTATAAATGTTAGATTCCTTGACTTTGCCTTCTGTCTAATGGGACCTTGTCACAGACTTTTGCAGAACACTATGGAGTTTGACTTGGCACCGAATGAATATGGATGAAATCAAAACAAGAACCTAAGGATAATGGTGGAGGGACAGCTTAAGCATTAGATGCCAAGGGAATTCCCTGGCAGTCCAGTCATCACGACTCCACACTTTCGTTGCTAAGCACCCAGGTTCAATCAGAAAACTAAGATCCCACAAGCCATGCAGTGCGCCCTCCCCACAAAAAATTAGATGCCAGACACTGTTGGGGCAGGCATCCTTTAGATTTTCAAACAGAGCTGATAGGTGACTAGGCTGTCTTTCTCAAGAGAGCCAGCTACAGTCATTCTCGTACCAACTCCTTCTATTATCATTTCGTGATCATAGTCCATAGGGTCTCAAAGAGTCAGACATGACTGAAGTGACTGAGCATGCGTGCATGAACAGGCAAAGATAGGAAAGCTTTGTGTAAGTAATTTATTTGCTTCAGGGGAATTTTAACTCAATTATTTTCTCTTAGTTTCCTTGATAACTGCTTCAGTATATCTTTTCTTTTTTTGTTTGGCAGAAGCAGATTTGAATATTTTAAAAATTGACTTGACTGAGGAAGTTTTTATTCAAAAAGATAAAATGTTGCCTGGGTTAATCTATGCGAACACCTTGGAATTACTAGATCGAGTTTCCATTAAGCTTGTAGAAAGTAAACCCTCTGGAGATCGTCACTGAAATATTTGGAAGAATGTCTTGAGTGTTCCCAGGTGTCACGTCTAGCCTTTCTACTACTTCAGCTTCCATGTTAACTGGAGGCAGAGCTCACTCTTTTGGACACAAGACAAACAGACACACAGCATCTTAGGAACACCTGCTGCTTATTCAAGTCTCCTTGACCAGCAATCACTTTGTGGCAGGTGGAGTTCAAGCAGGAAATGGCATCTGTCTCCCATGTTGGTGCTGATTCTGGCTCTGAGAGAACTCTCTGGAGTTTCTTGATGTCAAGCACACTACTGTTAAAAAAAAAAAAAAAAGTCAGTCTCTTCGATTCCACTGAGGACCCAAGCCATTCCTGATGCTATCCTTCTGAAATCCTGTCCCCACCTCTCTGTTCCTTAAATAGAATACTGGAATTTATCTTCATGGTTCTTCTAGATTTCTAGTTTCCTGTTAGTAAGCATTAGGAACATCAGCTCACTAAATTAAAAGTCTCTTTATATGCTGGGAGGCTTCCTGGGTGGCTCAGTGGTAAAGAATATGCCTGCCAAGGCAGGAGACATTGGAGACATCAGTTCGATTCCTGAGTTGGAAAGATCCCCTATAGGAGGAAATGGCAACCCACTCCAGTATTCTTGCCTGAAAAATCCCATGGACAGAGGAGCCTGGCGGGCCACAGTCCATGGGGTTGCAGAGTCGGATATGACCAAGCGGCTGAGCACGCACACGCTGTATGCTGGGGATATTTAAACAGAAGGTTAATGTTGATAATTTTAACAATAAGATTGACAAAACTAATGTTGGTACTAGTAAAACATTTCAGAGTGGGTCTCTTTAACTGCTAAGATACGAGAAAGTCATCTCTCAGGCAGGTTAAGATGAAATTTTTAATGAAATATTGAAATATTCAACTATCTGGCAGTGATGACTGGCAAAACCCCCAAGAAATAGGAAAATGCAACCAAAAAAAGTCTTCCTAATAGCTGTAATTCTAAAGTAGTTAAGTAAAATGGTGAGCAGAAGAAACCAGAAAAATTGATCATTTTACTAGATTAAAATGATGCCATTTTCCTGGATAGTTTGGATGATAATAGCCACTGACTGGGTTTAGTTTAGCTCAATTAAATTTAATGAGAACCTCCTGCTTTAATTTAGTGGGAGAAGGAGTAAAAATATTCAGATTCACCAAAGTATTGGTCATGAAGAGATGGATTTAGTCACCTTTACCTTGGCAAATAGGCTGTCCTCATATTGAGGAGGGAGGCTATTCTGATGAAAGCAGAGATACTGGAGAATTGGAGGGTGACCCAGTGAATTTTGGTCTTCCGAGGTGGTTCAGTTGTAAAGAATCTGCCTGCCAATGCAGGAGACGCAGGTTCCATCCCTTAGTTGGGCAGATCCCCTGGGGAAAGAAATGGCAAACCACTCCAGTATTCTTGCCTGGAAAATTCCATGGACAGAGGAGCCTGGCAAGCTGCAGTCCATGGAGTCCCAAAGAGTTGGACATGACTGAGCACACACAGCACATCACCAGTGAATTTTGCAGTCTCCAGACACTTTCCTCTATTATGCCGTGTCTTCTGAGTTTATCCAGCAAACGTCTACCTGCAACCACTAAACTGCTGCTGCTAAGTTGCTTCAGTCGTGTCCGACTCTGTGCGACCTCATAGACGGCAACCCACTAGGCTCCCCCGTCCCTGGGATTCTCCAGGCAAGAACACTGGAGTGGGTTGCCATTTCCTTCTCCAATGCATGAAAGTGAAAGGTGAAAGTGAAGTCGCTCAGTCGTGTCTGACTCTTAGCGACCTCATGGACTGCAGCCTACCAGGCTCCTCTGTCCATGGGATTTTCCAGGCAAGAGTACTGGAGTGGGGTGCCATTGCCTTCTCCACAACCACTAAACTGGGGTACTACTATTAATAGCTCAGCTCCACAAGGCATCCAAGAAACCCCAAAGGGAAAAGCAATCTTGCTAAACTGGTTTCCTGGGTCAGTTTGATTGGAATGAGACTCTACTATGAGAGGAAGAAACAAATGTGAAAGAGAGAGGCTGTGCTTCTTCTCACCTTTTAATCTCTGGGAAATCCCAAAAGAAACTAAATACAAAGCTAAATGACCAAGGAAGAACAGATGGAGTGGGATGCCAGTCAATGTCCCAAGGAGAGAAAATGCAAATGCATACAATTCCATATTGCAGATCATTTCTTCTACATGAGGAAGAATGTGAATCTGAGATGACAACACCAAGAACCAATGCGTGTGAACTCTTATAGCTGCTATGGGAGGGACTGGGCTTCCCTGGTGGCTCAGATGGTTAAGAATCTGCCTGCCATGCAGGAGACCTGGGTTCGATCTCTCATTTGGGAAGATCCCCTGGAGAAGGGGATGACAACCCACTCCAGTATTCTTGCCTGGAAAATTTCATGGACAGAGAAGTCTGGTGGTCTACCGTCCATGGGGTCCCAAGAGTCAGTCATGATTGAAATACTAACACACACAGACACACTGGAGGGATTTGCCAAGTTAATTTGTTGCCAACAAGTTGCCAGAAGTTAACTCTCCTTTGAAACAGAACAATCCTGCAGCCTCTGCCTCAGAGTCCAGCCAGGTGTCCAGGATTTACAGTCTTGGAGGAAGCAAATGGGAGAGAGAACTCCTTCCCTAATGCTGGTTTTCTCCCCCTTTCGAAACTGGATTGTGAAAGCCTTTTTCAAAAATACAAAAAATTGGCATGAATATAGATGGCATTTTGGGTTTTTGGAGGGCGCTGCCTAGTAGTGGGTGTGGTTGGAAAGCACCCATGGAACGCTGTCCTGGAGTTAATCCCTTACTGGCTAGAGCCCCAGCTTTGACAATTTATGGGATTTCCCTGGTAGTAGTCTGACACTTTGGCCCAAATACATCTTGAACTTTGTCCTAGACCATGAATCACTGTGATTTTACTCATTTTACTCTTTGAGTTCAGCTGCTGCTGCTGCTAAGTCACTTCAGTCGTGTCCGACTCTGTGTGACCCCATAGACGGCAGCCCCCAGGTTCCCCTGTCCCTGGGATTCTCCAGGCAAGAACACTGGAGTGGGTTGCCATTTCCTTCTCCAATGCATGAGTTCAGCTAAGTGACCAAATTCTGGCCTAAAACTTTCTTCAGTTATCTATTTCTTTAACACCTCATTTCTGGAGACAATATCTTCTATACTTGTGGATTTTTACAGTAATTACCCCCATTTCCTAAGAAGCTTGAGGCTCTGCCCAGTGGTATGGTACCAAGGACAGAAATATCCCTTCTGGTTTGAGGCCAGTTCTCTGAATTATTTCCTGTACTTTTGCCTTCTTGGCTACTTGAGTCAACGATTAAGAATGTATTTATGACCATAAAGTTCTTCACATCAGTATTCTAGAGTTTTCACACGGCGGCCTTCCTAGGCACAGTTGGTAAGGGAAAGTACTCCATTCATGTGTTTATTCATTCATCAACTGATAGTTATTAAATGTATATTGTGTGCTGAGCAATTTTCTAAGTGCTAAGCAACGATCACAGCAGTGATCAAAACAGGCAATGAGGGACTTCCCTAGTGGCACAGTGGTTAGGAATCCACCTGCTAATGCGGGGGACACAGGTTTGACCCCTGGTCTGGGAAGGTTTCACATGCCATGGAGCAATTAAACCCACAAGCCTCAACTACTGAGCCCATGCACCACGCTACTGAAGGCTGCTTGCCTAGAGCCTGTGCCTGGAAGCCACTGCTTGCCACAACTAGAGGAAGACTGAGCAAAAGCAATGGAGACCCAGCACAGTCAAAAAAAAGAAGACAATGATCTCTGCCTTTCTAGAACCTACAGTGTGTGGAGACATACCACACACAAGATAGACAAGGAAAATATACGGAACATTAGAAGTGATTGTAGGGGAGGAAAAATATTTCTCTTTAGGTTCAGTAAGTGAGGTCTCAAAATTAAACTGATGGAAGATAGGTTATTAGGAGAAAAGGCATCCAAGTTTTATTGATATTTAACACTTTACATGCACAGGGACTCTAAAACAAACTGAAAGAAGGGTTAGATTTGGATTTATGACTGTTTTAACAAAGGGTGATAAATTATGGAGAATGACTACACAAAGGATAGGGGTTTGGGGCTTCTAGGGCCAATAAATTGTGAGAGGTGGAAGTTTAAGAAGTCTAGGGGGGACTTCTTATGGTAGAAGGCTTACGGTATACAGGGTTATTTTTTGTTTAGTTTTAAACTTTTTATTTTGTATTGGAAGTATAGCCGATTAACAATGTTGTGATAGCTTCAGGTGAACATTCAAGGGACCCAGCCAGACAAATACATGTATCCATCTTCCCCCAAACTCCCCTCCCACCCAGGCTGCCACATAACATTGAGCAGAGTTCCCTTAGGCTTATTCAGTAAGGTTTACTTCTCAGATTCATCTTGGTGCCATCACTGGTGATACGGATTCTTCTCCTCTTCCTGGTCCAGGAGTGGGGCACCATTGTGTCTGCTTTTTCCCCAAAAATAATCAGCCCCAAGTAATTCCTGTGGCCATATTTTGGAGTGGCATATTCTGTGTCCCTTCAGGATAACTGAGCAGGGAAAAAGGATGGGGTGGGGGTGGTTTTTGCAATTTTAGATAGAGTGCTCCAGGAAGGGCCATTGGTTGAGATCAAGACTTTAAAGAAGAGAGGGAGCTAGCTTTGAAGGTGATGGGGAAGAGCATCCCAGACACAGAGAACAGCAGATGCAAAGGGTGAAGAAGCGGGAGGGGAAAGTTCTCGTAATGAGGTGAAGCCCATGAAGGAGGAGGATTAGGAAAAAGATAGGAGAGTATGGAGTTGCACGTCCGTGTGCAGGTCATGGGATAAGATGGGAAGCTATTGGGTAATTTTGACCAGAGAAGGGTGTGATATAATGTATTTTTCTAGATGTGTTTTCAACCCTGACATTTTAACAAAATCTCTGACTTCAGGGTTGAAAATACATCGCTGGGTCACAGGGCTAAGAGCCTGAAGCCAGTAAAGGAACTGGAGTGTTATACAGGGAAGGGATGGTGGTGGCTCGGACCAGGGAGGTGGCGAGGCGGTACGCAGATGGGGTCAGATTCTGTATCTGTTTCTCAGGAGAGGTGACAAGATTCATTGACAGGTTAGGTGTAGGGTGTGGGAGGAGCCAAAGAAGACTCCTGAGGTTTTGCCTATAAAGATGAAGTTAGCATGCTAAAGGAGGAAAAATAGTCTTCCCTTTATACTTCTGAGTTCTAGGTTGAGTCTCCCTGTAATGAAAGATTAACAAGAGAAAACCAAACAAGTTTATTAACCTGAGTACTCATGCGTATGTGGGAGAAACAGAGGGAAAGTGAATAACTCAAAGTAATAGCTTTGGAATTCAGGATTAAATGCCATCTTAATAAGAAAAGGGGGTGGTGAAGGTTGTTGGCCTGTTAGATGAGAGTGAATGATTATTAGAAAAGATAAAGCGGCCCTTAGAAGCACAGATAGGAGATATGGTAGGTTGGGACTGAGTCTGTTTGGACATGCTGTGGACTTCTGGTCTCCTCTCCTGTGATAAGAGTCAATTTTCTCTAATGAAACTTTTCAGGAAGGAATCTATGACAACTGAGTTTCTCTTGAAGGCTCTGTCTTTAGGCAGATAAGGGGAGTTCAGTGAAAGCCTCTCCCTCCATTTGCTGTTTTTCAAGTGGCTCCAGCTCAAAATAATCTCTATTCCAAAGCATAATATTTTGGGGCGGACTTGCCTTTAATTCTTACAGTCATATTTTGCAGTGGCATATGCTGCTACACTTCAACATTTATTAAGATTGATGAAGACTCACAGGAGTTAGTTGGTAGGAGAAGGTGGAAAAGTTATCAGGAGCTTAATTAAATTTGAGATAATTATTAGATATCCCGTGAGAAGTATCAAAACCACAGTTGGACGTGTGAGTTGAAAGTTCAGAGAAGTCTGAACTGGAGATATCTGTTTGGAACAAATAAGCATATTAATATTTAAAAACAGGAGATCAGATGTGCTCACCAAGGAAAAGATATAGCCTTGAAGTTAGAAAATCTGGGTCCAGATTCCAACTTCAATATTTGGACTCCATAACCAATCTCACTCTTTACCTGTAATATGGCTCTGTGTTGTGGACTGAATGCTTGTGCTACCCCCAAATTAATCTGCTGAAACCCCTCATGATGGTATTAGCAAGCAGGTCATGAGGGCAGAGGCTGCATGAATGGGACAATGCTCTTATAAACAAGAGCCCGGAGGTCTCCCTTGACCTCGCACACCATGTATGGGAGAACATGACGTTATGAACCACACAGAAGGATCACATCAGATACTGAATCATCTTGATCTGGGACTTCCCAGCCTCCAGGTGAGATACACCTGCTTATTGTTTAAGCCACCCAGTCAATGGTAATTTTGTTACAGCAGCTCATAGGGACTAAGACACTATGGTAATATTAGCCTCATTGGTACTCTTAGAATAGATCTAAAGTGGTATCCAGTGCTCAGTAAATGCTGGTTAGGTATTGTCAATGAATAAAACAATAGAGTTTCATTCTCTAACCAACTATGGACATCTGTCCTACTTGTCAATCAAATCTTGATTCTGACATTCTGTCCTTCACCATCTTGGATTCTAAAGTGAGGAGCAGGCTGGGACGGGAGGGCAGCAGTTCAACTGTATTTGATAGAATAAGCTGCCATTAACTTAACATTTACCATGTGCCCAAGGTTCAGTTTCTGGGTCGGGAAGATCACCTGGAGAAGAGATAGGCTACCCACCCCATATTTGTGGGCTTCCCTGGTGGCTCAAACTTGAAGAATCCTCCTGCAATGTGGGAGACCTGGGTTCGATCCCTGGGTCGGGAAGATCCCCTGGAGGAGGGCATGGCAACCCACTCCAGTGTTCTTGTCTGGAGAATCTCCATGGACAGAGGAGTCTGATGGGCTACAGTCCATGGGGTCACAAAGAGTTGGACACTACAGCGACTAAGCACAGCACAAGGCTGTCTTATCTCTTCAAGTGCATTTTATCTGATTTTATTCTCATTAGAGGCCTAGGAGATAGTACCATCAAGGCTCCAGTTTGAGAGATGATAGTATGTAGTGTACCCAAGTCATAGTGGATATCAGAACTTGGACTGACAGCTGATCAGGTCAGTTGGATCCAAAGCTTAATCATTAGTCTGCCCTCTACCACACTGGGATGGGGTTAGGAAGGTATAGGGGTTCAGGCACAAATGTTTCCACTTTCCTCTTTTTAACCACACTCTGGCCTTGAGACCCATCCTAGATTTTAGTGGAAATGGTGGGATGGCTTAGCAAATTCAAGCAGAAAAAGCAGAGAGCTCCTTTGTCAGCAAGACTCCCGAGTTGTGAATTCATTTTGGGACAGTCATTCCAGGATGGCTGACCTTGGAGACCACTGACCTGCCTGCTTGTGTAAACTTGCATTTAGCAAAGAAACCTTAATTTTATTAAAAAAAAAAAATTCTAGAGTGTCTGAAATCTCCCGTTTTCTAATATGTCCCTTTGGGGGAGTGTGTGATTAAGGCAGAGTTTAAAAGCTTTCATTGCTCTTCCTTCTTACGTGGAGCTCTATTGGGTAAACGTATTACTTCTTGCAGAACAGACACTTGAATATTGCTGGAGACGTAAACTGATACGGTGTCTGCTGGGTTTAGAACGGACTGTAATTGGCACTTAGAATCTGTCTGGCTGGTTTGCCAGAAGGAGAGAAAGACTTGCAGTCAGGGGGTACTGTCCATTTCTTTCCATCCCGAAGCTGTCAGCGCACTTCAGATAAACCAGCTCACTAAATGCGAAGGCAAGTCCTGAGCCAAAATCTCCTCCGGGCCTCCGTCCAGGCAGGTGTCTGCAAGCATGATCTATGAGCGTGATGAGTGGGCGGATTGAGCTTCTTCCATTATTGTCTGCCCAAAGGACGACGTGACTCCCCACTCCCCATTTCTTGGGATTTTTTGATGTCCAAGGATACAGATTTAATACATGAAGCTATCAGGCCTCTCTTCCCCTTGCTTCCATGACCTCGCTTTCACTGGGGGGTCTAACCATGGCATAGGAGGAGTGCGCCTGTGCCCCTCTGGAGGTTCCCGGAATCCTCCGTCTTGAGTGTCTTGCCAGACTCCAAAGCTCCTTGAGGATGAAGGAATCTATATATTTTAAGAAGTACTGAATTTCAGAATCCAGTTAATGTAGAATCTATTACAGACTAATAAACCAGAATGGTATGTACACAAATGGCA
This sequence comes from Madoqua kirkii, assembly GCA_006408675.1. Lineage (NCBI taxonomy): Eukaryota > Metazoa > Chordata > Mammalia > Artiodactyla > Bovidae > Madoqua > Madoqua kirkii. Next base: position 988 of record SJYC01144569.1, on the reverse strand, counting down.
GAGGCCTATAGGAACCCGCTTCACCAGCCAGAACAAAGATCCGTTGTTTCCTTTTTGGTATAATGTTGGTGGTCTATTATAGTCTGCTTGTTTGTTTTTGTGATTTAAAACATTGTAAAATATACAAGCAGTATGTAAAATTCTATATGGATAGTTTAAACAACAAAATCAAGGAACAGCTTTTATCTATGCCAAGAAACGGAACATCGCCAGTACCCTTGAAGCTCCTTGCGTGTCATTTAGATTGTGTCTGTTTGTCCCCATCACCCGACCAGATAACCACTGTCCTGATTTTTGTGTTGATCACATTATTTTTTGTTGTCTGTGTGTGTGTGTGTGTGTGAATGACTTTATCAAGAAATAGTGTATTTAGCTTTGCCTCTTTTTTTAAAAAATAGTTATGCCTAAGAGAATTTTTTCCTTTATTTTTAATTGAAGGATAATTGCTTTACAATATTGTGTTGGCTTCTGCCATACATCAGCATGAGTCAGCCATACGTATGCATATGTCCTCTTCCTCTTGAACCTCCCTCCCCTTCCCCCCCTTCCCACCCCTCTAGGTTGTCACAGAGCCTGGGGGTTGAGTTTCCTCCTTCAAACAGCAAATCCCCACTGGCTGTAGATTTTACATATGGTAATGTATGTGTTTCACTTTTCACGTTCATGCATTGGAGAAGGAAATGGCAACCCACTCCAGTGTTCTTGCCTGGAGAATCCCAGGGACGGGGGAGCCTGGCGGGCTGCCGTCTATGGGGTCGCACAGAGTCGGACACGACTGAAGTGACTTAGCAGCAGCAATGTATATGTTTCAAGGCTAGGATCTCAGTTGGTCTCACCTGCTCCTTCTCCCGCTGTGTCCTCAAGTTTGTCCTGTATGTCTGCATCTCTGTTGCTGCCTTGCAGATAGGCTCATCAGTACCATTTTCCTAAAATTCCATGATTGTTCTTGTTCAGTCACTAAGTTGTGTTGACTTTTTGTGACCCACCC